>WKFP01014190.1:69545-128178 GCA_011057875.1 Pterocles orientalis
TCACCCCTCAGTCTCCTCTTTTCCAGACTAAAGAGACCCAGCTCTCTCAGCCTTTCCTCATAAGGGAGATGCTCCATTCCCTTAATCATCCTCGTGGCTCTGCGCTGGACTCTCTCCGGCAGTTCCCTGTCCTTCCTGAACTGAGGGGCCCAGAACTGGACACAATATTCCAGATACGGTCTCACCAGGGCAGAGTAGAGGGGGAGGAGAACCTCTCTTGACCTACTGACCACCCCCCTTCTGATACACCCCAGGATGCCATTGGCCTTCTTGGCCACGAGGGCACAGTGCTGGCTCATGGTCATCCTGCTGTCCACCAGGACCCCCAGGTCTCTCTCCCCTACACTACACTCCAACAGGTCAGTACCGAACTTATACTGGAACCTGGTGTTGTTCTTGCCCAGATGCAAGACTCTACACTTGCTCTTGTTAAATTGCATTAAATTTTCCCCCACCCAAATCTCCAGCCTGCCTAGGTCTCGCTGGATGGAAGCACAGCCTTCTGGCGTGTCAGCCACCCCTCCCAGTTAAGACCTACACTCTGTGTAGGTCTTTGAACAATTTAGCAAATTTTGAGTATACATTCAAACTAGAAACAGATTTTTTTGAAATTTTGAAGGTGTAAGAAAAATTCAGGAGGACATGCTTAAGAAAACTTATATCTAGTTATGAAAAGTAAATTTATTTCAGAATGAGAAATATACTGCATATAGTTTACAGACAACATGGTGGCATGGTTGTATGCTGTATAGGTACTGATTTTTTTTGGCAGCAGAAATATACATCATATACAGTGAAATGGCTTACTGTGCCTGTGCAGATACATTGGTTTTGCGTGGACCATAAGTCTGAGCCAGTTCTCATCTCAAGTGTGCTGAGCTGTTCTCTGTTAGGACAGACAAGGTGCCTTCTGTTAGTTACAGGATGGGTAAGTAATGTTGAGACTCAAAAGTGAATGTGCTGTACACGATGTGGTTCTGTTGAAGCTAAGGTGGTAGCAAGCTAAAATTCGTGTTATAAATGTATTTTGAAGAACTGAAACATATTGCCTGCATGATCTTGTGTCTGTTACTTGAAAATACCTTGGAGTTTATTCTGGGAGTAAAAAACTTCACATAGAAATATTTTTATAATTATCAGAAATCTGTGGGAATGTGGTTCCTTACCAGACTTTTGGGGGAAGAGGAGGAAAGATACAATTTAACGAAGGCTTTTCTGAATACTTGTCTTGGCCTCTTTATGTTTGACATATACAAGTTGTATATGAGATCTCCTCTGAGCAAGAAGGATCCAGAAATTTGTTACTAATAGCAATTTTTGGGGCTTTTTTTTTTTTTTTTTTTTGAATAGCAAAGGTGAAAGTGCTTCTTGCTCCAGGATTTCAGTTGCTCACAGTCTGGGAGAAGGATTTACTGAATAGTCAGGTTTAGTGAAGAACATGCTATGAAAAGGTTGAGTTGCAACTAACCTAAAAAGTTCAGTTGTAACTATAATCCTTACACTTCTCATATGTTTCTGTGACTTAGTCGCTGAAATGCTGTATAGTTATCAGGTATAAACATCATTTCTAGACTATGGTTGCAGGCATTTCTATGCATGTGCTGATGTTCCATGGATGATTGGTAACAAAGTTTAAATTTGGTACAATCTGAGTATCTCTGGTGTTGGCAACTGTGTGATGATTCAGTCCGAGGGAAAAGCTCCAGACTTTATCGCCACACAGTTCTTGATGTCTTCAGGAAAACTGTTTGCAACTCAGATATTTATTTAAAGCAAGGAAGGCCAAGTTCTGCACACATGGGTTATTTCCCAGAAGGGACTTGGCACAAGTCTGATACATATCAAAATATGGCTCTTTCCTGCCCTAATAATCCCCAAGACCCAAAGAGACCCTCATTAAACCTTTGAGGGATTTCTGTAGGCAGTGGCCTTTGGAATATAACCAGGTGGGCATAATGGCTAAAGGCAGAAGTCCTAAGTCATTCTGGCCTCTTGTGAAGATATTAGAGAACACATAGATACAGTTGGTAAGTTTGATGTCCTGGTTTATTTACTGTTATATAAATGTTCAAAATACAGCTGAAATTAAACAGTAGCTATAGAATTGAGTTATAAGAGTAGTTACCTTATTTATGATGTCTTTCTAGCCCCAAAATGTGCAAGTGGGCATATTTTTCTGCTGTCTACTAACTTGAATGACAGGATTGTGAAAAAGTGCCTCAGAATATGTAAGAGCATTTTTGTACTTCAGTCATGATAAAATATTTATAATCATTTTAGGCACTGAAAATAGACATTATGAATATCATTAAATTATGGTTGTGCATACTCTCATAATAAGTTTCTTCAATAGAGAATGGTCTCAGATAAACTTATGTCCCTAAGAGTTTTCTTAAGTCATCATTTCAAATGATGGAACACATGGAAACTGCGTGCGCATTATGTTAATTCTTCCTTAGAAAGCAAATAGCCATGCTTCTAGTTTTAACCTGAGAATGGTGCTGCTTACTTGCTTGTTTGAAAAACAAGCAACATGTTTCTGTAAAATACTTTTCATGTTATATGAATCTTTTTTTAAAAAAAGCTTAGAATTGTACATTCATTGGCTTGTAGCCAGCCTCATCCTTGTTGTGCCCATGGCTCATCTATTGGTCCTTTCACAAGCTGGCTGTGGGTTGGCAAAGTGTCATTAAAGATATGGTTTGGTTTAATAGCCATATAAAAATACTAAATTAAGAGGTTTTGTTGTCAGTGTTTTGTTCTTTTTGTTTTGTTTTCAAGAAGCTGTTTACTGAAGGCGGCCCTACCAAGATATTCAAGATTACTGGAAGAATTAATATGATTTTTCTACTGATTGTAATCTAATTTTTAGAGGTTTCAAAAATAGCCTTATTTTTTGTGTAATGCCCCTTTAGTAAAGAATGGCAGTTGTGATAGCTGTTTAGAGTGTTTGATGTTATTTGTGTTGCTTTAGTGTGTGTATGTGGGACAGGGAATTCTCTTACCCTACCCAGACACCCTTCCTCCCTAGCAGATGAAGCAGAGCTCTTTATCTCTTCCAGGTTTTGGTCGGAAGGATGTAGTTGAATATTTACTTCAAAGTGGTGCCAATGTCCATGCGCGAGATGATGGAGGCCTTATTCCTCTTCACAACGCTTGCTCTTTCGGTCATGCTGAAGTTGTCAATCTTCTCTTGCGGCATGGTGCAGATCCCAATGCTCGG
Organism: Pterocles orientalis; assembly: GCA_011057875.1. Lineage (NCBI taxonomy): Eukaryota > Metazoa > Chordata > Aves > Pterocliformes > Pteroclidae > Pterocles > Pterocles orientalis. The sequence goes on from WKFP01014190.1 coordinate 72,769, forward strand.
GATAATTGGAATTACACTCCCCTTCATGAAGCTGCTATTAAGGGCAAGACAGATGTCTGCATTGGTAATTTTCTCCCACTTTTCCTGTGACTGACTCATTTCTTGTTGCTGTGAAAAATCAAGAGCGTTTTAAAGACCATTTTTACTCTATGAAGCTATGGCCGGTATAAGAATTAAAACTAAAAATCTTTCATAAACTTAAATTCATGTGCAGGTTTTATAAGAAAAAAGTTGTTAGATCTATTTTTGATAATTGCCTAAGTATAAAGGTTCATATTGACAGCATCACAGGGAAAGAGCTTTAGAGTGACGTGATGGAGCTAAATTGTCTTCTGCTTCAGCCGAGACTCTTATGCTGCCTTCTGCTGCTACTCACAGTGCAGTAGAAAGACCAAAATGTGTTTTAGTAATGAATTTGTTCTGTCCCTGTGTAGCAACCATGTTACATTAGTTAACGATAGAAGCTAAACTTCAATTATATTGGTCACTTGTTTTGCCCACACGGTTCTTAGGAGTTAGGAAGAAGTAGAAAGTTGAGTATCTTGTCCAGAACCTAATTTTTTGATTGTGTGGTTTGCTCCCATTTACTTTATTTAGGAGCACATCTGGAGAGCTGTATACATAACATTGCTTGTTTAGCCCCAGGGTCAGTGCAAGATGTATGGCCTGCTACTGCTGTGTACAGTTTAGGACATATTCACTTGTGGATTTGAGGCACCATGCTTTGGAGCTGATGGGAAGTAGCTGCTGGGTTTTGTGGTGTGTCAGTCACAGTCTTTCAACGTAGACTGCCTCCTGCCAGTCTGGGATTGTTCCATTTCTACTCTGCTTTTTTCTCATAAAATGTGTCCAGGCATGTTTCACTAGTTAAACTATTCGCAGCTGACATTAAGGAATTCTGACATTAAAAATTTGAGAGGAGAAGTTAGGATCTGTTAACTGAATGTTTCTTTTGCTACTTGTGGCTTACAGTAATGATAAGTCTCAAAAGCCTTGTCTTGCGGAATTGTTTTCTCATGGAAAACTTTGGCATTTTTTAGTACTGTTGCAGCATGGTGCTGAACCAACCATCCGGAACACAGATGGAAGAACAGCTTTGGATCTAGCAGACCCATCTGCAAAAGCAGTGCTGACTGGTAAGTCATAATCTTTAGATTATGTTGTGACTAATAACAGTCAAATGAATGTAATACAGTATTTTGTGGTTTTTTCCTTTCTGATATTACTTTTAAATCTCTCTGTTTTATAATTCTAAATAGAAATTCTTATATGGCCTTTATCATCTCAGTCGTGGGATGTACTCTGGATAGTTTATTGTGCTAGTTCAGTAATGGACTGTCAAATATTTAGCACTTACGTTCTCAGAAATTTTGGAAGAGGAAGTAGTGAACTTCATGTGTATAAATATTTATTTAACAACTAAATAAACTTCCTTTTGTCTTCCAGGTGAATACAAGAAGGATGAACTCTTGGAAAGTGCCAGGTATGTATTTTTAGAAGATATCTGGAATTAATTATATTTTCAGAATTGTCTGGAGGTTTGTATGTAGATATATTGGGTTTTATATAACCAATAGATATATTGGTTTTTGAGCTGGCATTCCATCTAGATGCTAAGCTTTGGCTGTTACCTGTGAATAAAGCTACAAAAATAATTATATTAATGCATTTTTGCTTTTCCTTTAATGCTGACAATACAGAATTGCATGTATTACTTCAGAACAGGTCTGCTTGACATCATAGCAAGGAAAAATATAAAAACATAATAAGGTACTAAGAACTATCATAAAAAGAATTCTGCCCATTTCGTATCGTGTTTTTCAGGAGTGGAAATGAAGAAAAGATGATGTCTCTTCTTACACCATTAAATGTTAACTGTCATGCAAGTGATGGCAGAAAGGTATTTTTGTTTAAAACCTGTTTTAAAATTAGTCCACTCTTATTTCATAGTTGTTGTTTAACCAGATTTTAAGAGTGTTAAACATAGAACCTATCTATTTTCTTTAAATATGTGGGGTTTTTGTTAATTTTTTAAGGTTAAAGGGACTACGTAGGTATTTCCACCTAACACAAATAAAGAACACCTTTTCATTTGGAACTTCTGCTTGATCTTCATATTTGCAGTGATAAGGGAGGCCTTTTCATAGTTCTTGTCGCTCTCATGAAAAGATATACACAGGTGCCTTATTTGCCATGCATTCTAGGCAAGTTATTGCTGCTGTTTCAGGAACAGTGGGAAAAAAATGTGAAAATCTCCATTCTAAAAATATTGATAGTCTCCTGGATTCAGCCCCTAATTTACTGAAGGTTCAGATTATTATCAAATTTTGGCATCCTCATTGTTCTCATTAAGTATGTGTACTCATTCACTTAACTTTTGTTGGAATGAGTTTTCCTATTTAAAGCTTTGTGGTAAGATATTGGGATCTCCAAAATACCCATACATCTTTGTTTTCTCACCCTCGGTTATGAGACTCATCTTCTAGGAACTGTACAAACCCAGTTCAGTGGATGGGTTTGTAAATGAAGAGGATAAGATTTCTCTTCACTGATTTGTACCTCTGCCCTTGGTGCTGCTGATGGGTATGCTTGCTTCCTAGAAAAGATCATAGACAGTTACCCAAGTGCTCTGTGGAGGATGAGAATTTAGAAGACCAGATTAAGTTTCCTCCACACCCCACTAAATTACTGCACTTGCAGGTGTGGATAACAATGTTGATAATTTTCAAACTTATTCTATTGATTGCCAGGGAGACCTTTTTCTAATTTAGCAGTCATTGTTCCTAATAGCTGTATTTCCCCTTTCCCAAGGAGGATAGTTTGTCCCAGCAAAGTATTTATACTTATGGTAGTCTAAAAGACAAAAATGGACTGCAGGACTCAAAACTCTGTTGAGGGGGCCTTTGTTGCCAGAATGTATTAGTGATAGAGAAAATTCAAGATCTGTGTTTATGATAACTGTGAGAGTAGTCAGTAAACAATGAACATGGTTATAAAATGTCTGATGCAAGCACTGTTTTAATGTTGCAAGTATTTTAAGGACTTCAGTAATCAGTACATGTGTTGAAAAAAATAAACATAAAATCAACCCTTGATTTTGTGTTACTGATTAATTCTATGTTCTGTCATTTCAGTCTACTCCTTTACATTTAGCAGCTGGGTATAATCGTGTAAAAATAGTACAGCTCTTGCTGCAACATGGGGCTGACGTACATGCTAAGGATAAAGGGTAGGTTAATTTTTCCTGTGTTCAGAATAAACAGGATTTGTTAAAAATTGAGATGAAGGAAAGAGCAGTAATACTGTTTTAACCATGAAGAATTTCTGACTTGAGACTGTTATGCCATCTTTAACCTTTCTGTTATGACAAAATGCAAAGTATATAGGCTTAAGACTTGTGAATCAGTAGAATCCAAATTAAGCTGACCGTAGAACATGCTGCCTTTTAGGCATCACTTGCCAATTTATTATCTCTTGTTTAATAAAATACGTTCATATATGACTGAAGTCAGCAGGTATTTTGGTGATTGAATCAATCTTCATTTTCTTTCTACTTTTAAGTTTCTGTGCTGCTTTTTGCAAAGAATGTGGTAAAAAATGAAGTTATGTTTCACAGAGGCTTTATTTGGACTATACTTTCAAGCACTTGTTTGTTATGTCAGAAAATGTACTGAAATACAGACACATGAAATTTATTTAGTTACATATAATGAAAAACTTTCAAATATGTATTTATGTACATTAAAGATTATGAAAAGCAAACTCTTATTCCTCCTTTCTCCTAGGATCACTTCACAGCTACATAAATAGTTGCCTGATCAGACAGCTTTAATTGTCCCCTTGGGGTTGGAATTCACTTTTGTTATTTCTCCCTTACTAGCCACAGTTGAAGAATTCAGTTTAGGCAATTTCTCACTTATTCCTAAGACTGCTGGGTTTGAGAGAGTAGGAAGCTGGCTTTAAAACCTCTGTAGCCCTGCTGTTACTGTAGAATTTGTACAGTTACTTAAACGTTAGCCAGTAAGACTTCTTTAGTTTCCAAGGGAGAAGATAATCTCACAGCAATGTCCTTGTGAAAAAGGAAATAATTACTGTCACTCCTGAAAATCCCGGAAGGGGTTCTGAGTCTGAGTGGAACAATTTCATTTGCAGTAAGGCGATGCAATTAATTTCTCATCTTCTGATTGTTTCAAATGTTTATTGTTCTGAAGGATGCTGACGGGATTTTCTGGGTTCTTCTTCAACTTCTTGTTTCCCCTCAACTTCGTTTGCACATCTCTGATGTTGTTTTTGTGAAATGTTCAAGGTGCAACATAGTACCGTTTGTAATGTTATAGACACATTTGGAATTGAAATATGCATACTAAGATAATAATCCTCCCCCTTTCTCCTATATAGAGATTTGGTGCCACTTCACAATGCCTGTTCCTATGGTCATTATGAAGTAACAGAGCTTCTAGTAAAGGTTGGTCTTTGAAGAGATTAAGTTGCATAAAATTAAATGAGAACAGTTTATAATAGACTAATGCAAGCTGCATTTTTTTTTTTTTTGCACTTAGATTTACAAAACTTAATGGTAGATTGCTTTTGCTCTACATGTTAGTGATTAAGCTGAAACAGAATCTTCTGCTTGCAAGGGAGCTTTTTCCTTAAAGAAGTGCTTTCTGATTTTAACTCTCTCTGCTCTAATGTTGAATGTTTTGTACCACCAAGTAAGTACTTCTTATCTGAACCTTCCCACCCTCACCCCAAAAAACGCACAGAAAAACCACCAAAACCTGAGCAATATTGTGAGTTCAACAATAGAAAAGTATTCTGGAAGACAGAGTATTAAAAGGTTTTGAAAAGAATGCTGGTAGAGATTGTAAATACTTTAACGAGTAATCAGTCTCTTGAGGAAATGAACTTTACAGCATCAGTTCTGGCCCTGAATTGTAACCTTCACCCCAATGAAAGAAAAATGTGTCAATTTTCCTAACGTAAGTGAACTCTCGGAACTGCAGTGATTTATCTGGATTATGTTAATCTTGAAGATAAAGTATTATACATATTAAACCAGTGGCTCGAAGATGTTCCCTTCCAAAATCTGTGGGCGTTGTCCACCAAGGGACTTTTGAACTGTGCCTGTTTTCCGTTGCTACAGCAAATCATGATCATTATAAGTAAAAAAATACTTAAATGTATTTTAGTAAGTGTAAATAGACAAGTTTGTTTTATTTTACTTCAGAGGCCAGTTGTAAAGTGAATATTTATGGTTGTGGTAGTAGATGAAAAAAACCCCTGTTGCCGAGACATCACTGTATGTCCTAACTGTTAAACTACAGTTGTATTCCCTGTGGGATTTCTGTTCTCGTGAATCTTGAATATTTTGCAAAGCACTACGGCTTTAATAGGAGCAATGGGAAAGAGCATGTCTTACCAGACTGGCTTACAGACAGATCTCAAGGTGCATACAAAATGCTACTGGAGAAGAATTACACAGATATTAAGCATACAAGAGTATCGCTTGCAGAACCTTGTACTTGTATGTTTTGAATTGAAGTCAACTTTGAGTGCCTATTTCCTTCTAGATATCTTGGGGGCTATTCATAGAATGTGTGTTATCTTAGTACAGCTGTTCGCTCTAGACTTTTTCTAGAGCAACAAGAAACAGAGGCTTGTTCAAAGGTGATCTGGTGTATATGAATTAGGCTCTTTCTCCAATTTGACCTGTTGTAGAGCTTCTCTCCTTTTAGAGATACTGGAGAAAGCCTGAAGAGACTCACCTGCCTTTGACTGTTTTGAATGTACCTGTGAGGCACTCGAGGATTAAAACTGCAATATGCTGAAATGTTGTGTTATATTGAAAAGGAACATCTGGAGAATGCCTTGGATACAGCTTGCATACAAGCATTGATTTTAACAGTCTACTGCATTGAAACTAATGACAGAAGTCTTTTCCTAATGATCTGGTTTTGATATTGCATCTTTTTTACCCTTTTCTTTTTCAAGCATGGAGCATGTGTGAATGCTATGGATCTATGGCAATTCACCCCTCTGCATGAAGCAGCTTCTAAGAACAGGGTGGAAGTATGTTCTCTTTTGTTAAGTTATGGTGCTGACCCAACACTGTTGAACTGTCACAACAAGAGCACCATTGATTTGGCTCCAACACCCCAATTAAAAGAACGATTAGCATGTGAGTATAAAGTGATATCAGTTCTACAGTTACAGATTGTAATGTGTACTTAGTTTCCCTAGACAGTGACCTGCCAGAAATCAGATTTGGAAGATGCTTACACTTTCCAAGCACTTGTGCAATATTGGACAGTACATTTCACTGTTTATGATTTGAGATTGCTGGATGTAGGCTTTTAAAATAATTTGTCAGTTTTACAGTCATGTGGTTGTGATGGGTTTTGTAGCTTTTCTTCCCTGAATACACACTTTCCCTCACAACTTCGCCAGTGCTCTTTCATTTTCCACTCTTGCTCCTGTCATTGTGTCAAGACTACTGAAATACTCATTTTTATTCCACTGTGTTTTGTGTGAAGAAAAGAAAAAACAACTGTTTAGAATTGAGTATCCCACAATCACTAGAAGTTCAAAGAAGTTGATGAAAGGCATTGATTTTTGTCCAGAAGACTTAAGGTGTTGAAAAGAATGCCCGCAAATTCTGTCGTTGAGTCATCAAACAATAACTTTCTGGGATATGTACAAAAATTATCAGTAAATACTACATTAGACTTCATGTTAGCATCTAGAAATGGTTTTCCAAAGGCAGGTCAGAAGTAGAGATTTATATATGCTTGAATTCATACATATGCAGAGAGTGGAACCTAGAACAGTGGTGAGGGAAATACATCTTGTTCAGCCAGTTTGGATGTATCTCTGGCTTTGGTTTAGATACAAAGTGCATTCCTGTAGTGTTTTGACTTGGCTAACAAGTTCTGTCAAGTGGTGTAAAAGCTTAAGTCTGAGTTGGAAATGTCTGCACCATGGTCTGCTGAATAAAATGAATATTTTTATCTAACTGAAATAAGCTATCCTCTTGATCCTTCTTGAGTTAAGAAGTGTAACCTGGTATGTGTTTCTTTTTAAAGATGAATTCAAAGGTCACTCACTGCTACAGGCTGCAAGAGAATCAGATGTAGCTCGTATAAAGAAGCATCTTTCTTTGGAGACAGTGAACTTCAAGCATCCTCAAACCCATGAGACAGCATTGGTAATATGTCAGGACTTATTAATTGTTTTGCATATATTATGGCTAATGTAAACATACTAGGTAGTAGTTTAGACCTAAAAATTTCAGTGTCAAGCGGTATAATTCAGACCGATCAGGAATATCCAGTGTCTAAACAAAGAGCATTGATTAATCTTAATATTAAGACTAATCTAAATGGCTTGTTTAATTTATAGGTTGTGTAAATTACTTTTTCTATAGAGTAGCCTAGTTTTAAGCAACAGCAAGCTACATATTTTGGCTTTCTTTGTAAAGCTTGAAGGTTTCCAGCATTTATTGGAGAGAGAGCTCTGGAAAATACCAGAGTAAATCCAAAAGCCCATGTGGAATCTCATGTATTAATAAGCTTCTACATGTGTTTTATTTTTCTGTTGACTTTGCACGCAACCAGTTCTTAACTGCCAGCTGATCAGCAAGCAGTAAAATCTGTGTGTTGCTAGCTGTTAATGCAATGCTTTTTTATGTTCTCAGCATTGTGCTGCTGCATCTCCATATCCTAAGAGAAAACAAGTATGTGAATTGCTGCTGAGGAAGGGAGCCAACATCAATGAAAAAACAAAAGAGTGAGTGGTTACAAATGAATACTCTTAAGTGTTTGTTTAGGACATTTTGCAAAATAATTTTTTAATTATTTTTTTCTTAAAGCTTCCTGACTCCTCTGCATGTGGCATCAGAAAAGGCTCATAATGATGTTGTTGAAGTAGTTGTGAAACATGAAGCTAAGGTATGAGTTATGATTATTAATACTTTTTTTTGTTGAGGTTTGCCTACAATATAGGTTTTCATACCGTGAAAACGGACAGCTGAGTAGACAGACTTTTCTAAAAGAATTCATTTTGAAAAGTTGTAGATTTATACACTTAAGACATAGCCCATCAGTACAGCGCTGTACATTGAAGCATCATCATTGTTTTGGTCCTATTTTATAAGAAGTACAAATGTAGACTGAAGGCTCATAGAGTGTCTTGTTGGTGCTTCTTTGTCCAGCAGTAGTAATGGAATGCTTAAAAAAAAAAAAAGCAAGGGATATATAGATATCTATGAACAAGAAGCTAGAACTGTAAAACAGGTAGACTTTACCTGATGCGTGCAGTAAAAATACAGTGTTTAGTTCAAATTCCCCCAAAAAGAGAAAACGTAAAGGAGGTACACTCTGTAATGCTTTAATTTTCCAAAACTACGAGTTCAATCTCTGTCTAATGGAAATTTGATTACATGCTGACTTCTGTGAAGTTTCCAAAGCAATGATCAAAACTAGAGGACCCGTACAGAATACAAGTAACCTTTGGGTGCAGAGTTTTAAATCATTAAATACACCTTGACTGATACGCATAGGAAGTCCCCAATTTGAAATACCACAATAAGCCAATGCATGTAAAAGCTGTTCTCCGTGTTGGCACTGAGAATTTGTGCTGCCATGAACAAAATAATGGCCAACTTCTGTACACATTGATTGTATGCAATGCTGTTTACGCCAGATTATTCACATGCCTCTAAATGCGGGCTATTCTTCCTCAGTAAATGTAGTTACAACTTTATGAACTGCTTTTGTTCAAATTTTCTCTTTTAAAATGTCATCACCTTTGGGAATACACTGAATATGTTCTTTTAGTTAAACTAAGAAGAATACTTGTGAAACTTTCCCAGTCAACATGAAAACAGCTTTAATATTGTTTTGATGGTGGTATTTCTTGTGTGTGTTATTTTTAGGTTAATGCATTAGATAATCTTGGCCAGACATCTCTTCATAGAGCAGCACATTGTGGTCATCTTCAGACGTGCAGATTGCTCTTGAGTTCTGGATGTGATCCTTCCATTGTGTCTCTGCAGGGCTTTACAGCCTTACAAATGGGGAATGAAAGTGTGCAACAGTTACTACAAGGTACAACTGATTTATTGAAGATCCCCTTTAGAAGTAACATGGAGCTTTATTTTACTTGCCATTTCAAGTGCTGTCAAGAAAGAATAATGAACACTAAGGCAAAAAAGAAAACTTTCTACAAAAGACTTCTGGGTTTGGGTTGTGTGGTTCTTATTCTATAACCATGTGCTCAGGGAGAGTGCCTGCTCTAGGCGTAGTTAACAGTATCATTTACTCTCTACTATTCAGCTACACAGATTGTCAGAGATACTCAGAATGTTTGATGGTATAACCACCTGAAATAATTTTGGAAAAATACTGACATGGGGGGGGGGGGAGGTAATCTTGTGAGTAGAAAATGAGTTTCAAAATAAAAAAAATGGCTGCTTTGCATTTGTGAGCAGAGGCAACAGTGTACATGAATTTTCAAGAGTAAGTTTTGGACATCATACACAGAGGTAAGCTTCTTGATATGGTCTAATTCTGAAACTGAAATAAGAATGTTTAGTTGGTTCTCCAGTATTTCAAAATGGATAGAAAGCATGTTGCTAAAGGCAATTTTGCGAACACTGTTAGATCTGATAGCTACAGTTCTATATAGTAAGAAAAGGCAAACTTGTCTATAATTGATTAACTGTTTTTTTAAGGGGAAATCCTTGAAGTGCTCAAATTATTTTCTGTCTTAACAGATTCTTTCAACTACATAAACTTAACTGTCATGCAACCTCATTTATTTTGCAGAAGGTATCCCATTAGGTAATTCTGATGCAGACCGACAGTTGCTGGAGGCTGCAAAGGCTGGAGATGTGGATACTGTAAAAGTAAGCTTAAATCTGTCCTAAAAATAAGAGGGAATTATACCCCAAACTATAATTTCTCAAAACAAGCATTCAAACAGCACTTCACTGACTGCTTGTGATCCCTGTCCTAAAGCCTTTGTATTGCACAGATATTACAAATGACAAAATGTTCGCCACTCCTAAAAGTTTGTCTTGCATGAAAAGCATAAGTAAGAAGTCACAGGTGTGAATTTGGGAGGAGTATTTAATTATTTTTTTCTTGGAACACAGTCTGTGAAAAGTAAGGTTTTATGTAAAAATATCTAAAGAAATGAACCTTATTTTTAATTAAAACAATTTTTTCAAAATTTAGATGTATATAACAGCATTTTGTGACTGAAAGTGTGTGAATACTGTATATAGTGATGAATGTTTTGTTTTGGGGATTTCACAGAAACTATGTACAGTTCAGAGTGTGAACTGCAGAGATATTGAAGGGCGCCAGTCTACACCACTTCATTTTGCGGCTGGATATAATAGGATATCTGTTGTTGAATATCTTCTTCAGCATGGAGCTGATGTGCATGCAAAAGATAAAGGGTAAATACTCAAGTGTATATTTTCATGGCAATTGTAATTGCTGATACCTGGCAGCTTTTGAATATTGCTAGCATCCTATCTTCTTCAGACATTCAATTTTTTTATTTTCATTGAAAGTTTTGTTAGAGTGAAGCTGTTCAGAATATCCACGAAAGCATTTTGCAGTATTTAAGAACAGAGCATCAATAATTTCTCTGGCCCTGTGTTTTTACTTCTCTTCAGTGCCACTGCTGATTGCTTTTTTTACCACTTTGACAGTAGATATTCCTGCTATATTACACTATTGTGGAAAATTAAAAAAAAAAGTTTTGGTTACAGTTTGATTGTTGAAGGTGCACTGTGTTCTGTTGCTCTGTGAAAAAAGGTCCATTATTTAAAGACCCCTCTTTTTTTAATTGTTTCCAGAGGTCTTGTCCCTTTACATAATGCTTGCTCGTATGGTCACTATGAAGTTGCGGAACTGCTCGTTAAACATGGTGCAGTTGTCAATGTAGCTGACTTGTGGAAATTCACTCCTTTGCATGAAGCTGCAGCAAAAGGAAAATATGAGATTTGCAAACTGCTGTTACAGGTACTACATATGCTGGAGAGATGTCACTTTCCTTTCTTTCTTGTTCAGTCTGAGAACAGTGATTGGACTTCTTTGAGAAATTGATTTGTGATTTCTAAATGGTTGAGGTTAACTGTAGGTTTTCAGTAAAAGGGATACTATTAGCAACGATGTTGTCCTTTCTCACGGAAAGTGTCATGGAAGACACTCTCTGAAGGATTCGAATATGTGTCAGAATATCTGATCAGTAAGGCATAAGATGCCTAAGGTGCACCATGTTTATTCTACTTACATACGTACCACCTGTTTTTGATGTGCACAGCATGGAGCTGACCCTACGAAGAAAAACAGAGATGGAAATACTCCTCTAGACCTTGTTAAAGATGGTGATACTGATATTCAAGACTTACTTAGAGGAGATGCAGCTCTACTAGATGCTGCAAAGAAAGGTTGTTTGGCCCGAGTAAAAAAGCTGTGTTCACCTGACAATGTCAACTGTCGAGACACTCAAGGACGGCATTCAACACCACTACATTTAGCAGGTCAGTGTTTTAATTAATTAGTTCAATCAGAGTTATTAGTTACTGTGCCTGAACTGTCTGTGTCTAAAAAAGTTTAGAGTAGCCTCAACCTAGAGGTTTCCGTATATTCTCTTAAAAAAAAAAAAAAAGTGTTTTGTGCATATTAATCTTACATTCTTCTTTTAAACTGTTCATTTCTTATTCTCTCTAGCTGAAGAGAATCTATTATTGTTTATTGACAGAGGCTTTAAAACTATATTACCCTTAAGTAGGGTGAAGCTGTCTTCACTAGTAGATAATATGGTGTCTTCACTGGGATTGACAACTTTTAAGTAATTTAAATTAATTACTACTTCTGTACAGCCTTTTGAGGATGTTTTATTAATATGTTGTGCGTTCTGTCCTTTTGCAATCTTCCAGCTGGTTACAATAATTTGGAGGTTGCAGAGTACCTGTTACAGCATGGAGCAGATGTGAATGCACAGGATAAAGGAGGTTTGATTCCTTTGCATAATGCGGCATCTTATGGGGTAAATATCTCAAACTTTCTGAGATTTTATTTATTTAAAAAAAAAAAGTTATACATTTAATTGACAGCATTATGAGACAGTACTCTCTAGAAAGCTTTTGCCATTGAGTTGTAATCTTATTTGTAAAATGAAAAAAAAAATTGATTGTAGCTCATTGTATGGGTGAAGACATGATTTTGTAAAATTTTGGTTGGAGTTCACAGAATTGAGTTTTATGAACGTGAACACTTAGAAAGCCAGCAGCCTGAAAGGTGTTCCATAAAATGCATTTCCTTAACTCTGCAGGTCAGATTTTGTCAGCAAGATCCTATTTTCACTTATTTGGCTGGTATTGAGACACTAATTGTTTTTGTGGACTTCCTGGATTTTTGTACTTTGATCAAGTCTTTAATCAAAATTCCAAACTGGAATTTCAAATTCAGACTATTTTCCTTCAGATTCCCATGGATTTGGGTTTCTGTTGTAGTCTGTCCTTTTTTTCACAAGAGAGGAATCTTCTGTCTTGTACTGGTATGTTATAGGTGAGGAAGAAAACATCTTGCTTTAATACATTTTAAAAATCATAATTAAAAAGTAGATAAGTTCTCACAGAAGTCAGAATGAGGATTACGGTAAAGTATCAGTGATAATTCTGAGTCAGTTTAATGCACTGTAGTACCTTGGACTTAAACAGGTGTTTTTATTTTCCAGCATGTTGATGTAGCAGCTTTACTTATAAAGTATAATGCGTGTGTGAATGCTACGGACAAATGGGCTTTCACACCTCTGCATGAAGCAGCCCAGAAAGGAAGAACACAGCTTTGTGCCTTGTTACTGGCACATGGGGCTGACCCTACTCTGAAAAACCAGGAAGGACAAACACCACTGGACCTGGTCACTGTAAGTGATGGGACTCTTCTTGGGAAATCTGTACTTACCTGCCAACTGTGGCAACTCATTTTAAAAACATCCTTTAAAAAAAGTAATACAGCAATTCTGCAAAATTAAAAATCCTGTGGTTTCTATGGTGTTTGTATATGCCTGGTAAGGAAAGTCAGCAGAGCCTTTATAAACTTCCTTTAAATAGTTTCTTGCTCAATACTTCCTATTTCAAGATAGAGTAGAAAAGAAAAAATAACACCAACAAGAGGAATTCATGCTTAGAATTTGATGCTTTTAATTCAGTTTGACTAATGCAAAAATTGTGGCAATAAAATGTAAGCAAATTTTGTAGCAACATAAATTAGGAAACTGTCTGGCCATTAAGTTTTTGGGTGTTTTTTTCCAAAGTATTATAATACAGTTCAAAGCTACTCTGAGTCACTGTTTTGTTTCATAAGTTCTGGTTGCCAGTAGAAGCTTTTGGTTGTTTTTCCTAGAAAATGAATGTTGTTTAAATGTTCCTAAAGTTTTTTTAGAAATATTGAAGCCTTTCTTTTTATCTTATTTCAGTTTTTATTTTTAAATGTTTCATTTCATGTGTGCCTTAGGCACAACAGGCCATTTGTGAAATGCATTGTAACATGCATATTTTTGCAATATGCATTTATTTGATTTCCAGTGTATTTAAAAAGTATGGAATAATGATAATGCATTTCAGGAGAAAATACTATGTAAAAGTGTTCCTCTGTTTTAATAAATTGTCTTCTGCTATTTAGGCAGATGATGTCAGCACATTATTGACAGCGGCAATGCCTCCTTCTGCCTTACCCACTTGCTACAAACCTCAGGTTATAAGTGTGTCTCAGACTACAGGTTCTACAACTGATTCCCTGTCTTCAGTTCCATCCAGTCCATCCAGTCTGTCTGCTGCGAGTAGTCTTGACAACCTGTCTGGTAGTTTTTCTGAACTTCCTTCTGTGGTTGGTCCCAACAGTGCAGAGGCAGGTACTGTTCTGGAGAAAAAAGAAGGTGAGGCTTTCTCGGTTAGAAATTAATAACATTTTTTTACTGTATGGTAAAAAGAATACACAAATGTGAAGTTTCCCACACATGCACGCAGTTCCTATGACACATGCAGTGTTCCTATTCTTTACGATGTGATTGAGGAGCAACAGAAGTCTAAAAGTCTGTTAGTCTAAAAGTATAAGATTTTAGTACTTTCCTCTTACAGAATCTTTAAAATGCTCCTTTTCTTGTTGTACAGAACCAAAATGGTGAATTGTGTTTTAAAAGGGAAGTCAAATGAGATTTATCTCCACACCAAGCAGTATTTTGCTACAAACTTGAACTAGAGGCTATTCTTAGATTAGATATCTTGCAAAGGTTACCTCTGTAATGTTCTGTTTCTCAAAATGTTTTCTGTTTGAACATGCATTTCTGGTGGCTAGTTAGTTGCTTATTTTGTGGAAGCACGAAGACTGCTCTTGGGGGGCGCGGTAAAAATCTTAAGAGTACTAGGGTAGATTAAGTAATAGTTGCCACTGGTGAGTGGTACAGATATTTATTCCTCATCTTCCAAAGATGAGGAATTTCTGTGTCTCTAATTATTGCCACAGGTAGTGCGAGATGTGTGTATTTTATTTTACAATACGTGTGTGAATGTTCATTGTGAGTTTTTCTTCTTATCCAGTTTCAGGTGTAGATTTTAGCATAAATCAGTTTGTGCGGAACCTTGGCCTTGAACATCTAATTGATGTATTTGAGAGAGAACAGGTAAGTAGCTATATTTACAGATACTCAGCTAGAAGGCAAGGGAATACTGACTTAGAATAACGTAATGAGACAAATTTAAAATAACTGAACGTCAAAATAAGTGGAAGGAAGGAAGAGAGTTTGACTGTGGATATTTTAAATTTATATGCAATATCAATATGTATTAAAATATATATATACAAAAAAACGAGGTCAATGTCTATATCAGTTTGAGAGTGTAGGCATGTTTCTTTTCAGTAGTATAAATGGTGTTGTAAATAGGTAGTCAGTATTGACTAGGGATTTCTGGTTTTGTTTCTGTCAGCTTGAATACATCTAGAAAATTGTTTCTCAGTCAGAAACATGATCCTTGCAAGCAATGTGAGTTACCTGATTGCAGTTTGTAGCACATTTATTTAAAGACAAAAGTTTGCAGAAAGCAGTTGAATAAAGTACAAGAATAATACACTAAAGTCTCCAGTGTTTGTGTTCTTCACACTTGTTTTTTATCTCAGCTGTTGTGAGGTGTACTTTTACTGTTATTGGCGGCTGTTCTAGTCTGCTTATACTGTTGTACAAAAAAATAATGTTGCCTTCCTTATAGATAACACTGGATGTATTGGTTGAAATGGGACACAAAGAATTGAAGGAAATTGGAATTAATGCTTATGGACATAGGCATAAAATCATTAAAGGAGTTGAAAGACTCATTTCTGGACAGCAAGGTATATACTTGTTTCAAAATATTATGCAACAATACTGTTATAGAATAAATTTTTATAAATGCTTTAGATTTTTCCAAATTTTATCTCATTAAAAAGACTTTATTATAAAAGTTGTCCTAGAAAATGGCACTTCAAATGATAAGAATGTCTTCTGACATGAAACACGAGCACATTTATTTGTGCTGTTAATTGCTGTGGATCTTGCCTTTCATTTCCTTTTTGTGTGTGTGTGATCATTGTTTTGTGTTTACTTAGGTGAAGTGTAGATCAAGTGCAAAATGATTATCAGCTTTTTTAAGGTCAGGAATATTTGTTTTCATCTGAGCACTCTGGAGAGCAGAACACATTCTCTGTTGATGGGTTATGACCTGTTACATACTGTTCCATTTGGTTCTGCAAAAGAATACTGTGTTTGCTCTTTCAGAAAGCCAACTGAAATTCTTTATATATACTTCTTTAAAAATTCAGTTGTGCTTCCAGTGAACCAAAATTAACGTAATTGCTTTGTTTAACAGCTTTAGCTTGTATTGAAGTTTATGCTTAAACCCCTTTATTTGTGCAGCACTGTTGATACTGGCACAATCTTGAATAGTTTGCTTCGTTTAACTATGGCTGCATAAGAGACAAAAAAACATAAGCCTTTTTTTCCTCCTTGTCTCACTGAAACGTCACTTATTATTATTTTGCTGGTTTTTATAGAAATAAATTATTTTTCTCTCTTGGGACACCATCTGTGAATTCTCACTCTAAAATCTGCGTTCCATAGTAGTGAGTCACTATCCCAAGCTTTAAATTATTTTTTACTCCTTGAAACAGTGTTAACCAACCCTTAAGATAATGCTTTTCCTAGTAATGAAGTATTTAAGTGAATAATTTAAGTGACTCTTCATAATTTGCTCTTAATTGTCAGATGGGTTTTGACAGATTCATTGAGTGTTCTGGATAGAAGTTACTTTTAAAGTGTCGTTTCAGCCTCATGACCTGTTTGAGTTCTGAGTTTACACAACCAGTATTGGTTTTGCCTTCCAAGTGGGACTGGTGAACTTTTGAACATATGTATATTTATACATATTTTCATATGCATGTATATAGACAGAGTGTGGAGTTAAGTCTTATTATTAACGTGGTGGCTGGTCACCAGTGGTGTTCCCCAGGGATCGGTTTTGGGGCCTGTCCTGTTTAACATCTTTATCAATGACCTGGATGAAGGGATTGAGTGCTCCCTCAGTAAGTTTGCTGATGACACCAAACTGAGCAGGTGTGTTGATCTCCTTGAGGGTAGGGAGGCTTTACAGAGGGATCTGGACAGGCTGGACCTATGGGCCGAGGCCAGTTGTATGAGGTTCAATAAAGCCAAGTGCCAGGTGCTGCACTTTGGTCACAACAACTCTCTGCAACGTGAGAGTGGCTGGAAAGCTGCCCAGCAGAGAGGGACCTGGGGTGCTGGTCGACAGCCGGCTGAACATGAGGCAACAGTGCACCCAGGTGGCCAAGAAGGCCAACAGCATCCTGGCCTGCATCAGAAACAGTGTGGCCAGCAGGACTAGGGAAGTGATTGTGGCCACGTACTCGGCACTGGTGAGGCCGCACCTTGAATCCTGTGTTCAGTTTTGGGCCCCTCACCACAAGAAGGACACTGAGGTGCTGGAGCGGGTCCAGAGAAGGGCTACAAAGCTGGTGAAAGGTCTGGAGCACAGGTCTTATGAGGAGCGGCTGAGGGAGCTGGGGTTGTTCAGTCTAGAGAAGAGGAGGCTGAGAGGAGACCTTATCACTCTCTACAATGGCCTGAAGGAGGTTACAGTAAGGTGGGTGCTGGCCTCTTCTCTAAAGTAACAAGTGATAGGACAAGAGGAAATGGCCTCAAGTTGTGCCAGGGGAGGTTTAGACTAGAGATTAGAAAAAATGTCTTAACTGAAAGAGCAATCAGGCATTGGAACAGGTTGCCCAGGGAAATGGTGGAGTCACCATCCCTGGAGGCATTCAAGAAACGTGTAGATGTGGTGCTTAGGGACATGGTTTAGTGAGTTAGGTGGTATGGATTGATGGTTGGACTTGATGATCCTTGAGGTCTTTTTCAACCTTAATGATTCTATGATAGAGAAGTTTCCTTTAAGCATGTTGGGCTCGGGCCTTTTAGGTTCATGAACTATCTTAGCTCTTTTGTCAGCTCTTTCTGCATGATCCATGGGAAAAATACTCCTACTGAATTAGCACTTTGAGTCATTTCTCTTGTTCATGATGCCATTGCCATCTGTAGTCATGGACTCTGTATGGGGACAGGTTGCTCACTGTTTCACTACCTAGAGTTGAAATGAACTCTTAAGTAAGCAACTGCTTACGTATAGTTTCCTTGTCGTTTATATTAACGTACTGAGCTAAGCACAGTCGAATAGGTTAGTGTGTCTGAAACGTTTATTCTTGTTTAGAGAATGATTGATTAGTATCTACAGATCAATTGAAATGGTTGCTGTTGATCTGCATCCAGACCCCACTGCTGCGCTTCTCAGGGCATTCATAGTATATGCATGGTAATGTATGGTTAGAGGTTGTAAACAGAGATACTGAAAAAGTTTGTTTGAAACTAAATAATTTGACAGATCGCACTTTGACATCTGCAAAAATGTGTGTGGCTGATGGAAGGCAATTGAATTGGTAACCCCTGTCTTCCTTAGCAGCTAACCTCTTTATCTTATAAATGAGTTTTGAGAAAATGGCCTGTTTAAAAAGAAAAATCTCTTCGTGGTTATCATTCCAAATCAGCAGTCTTAAAGCAGTTTTTGAAACTCTTGTTGTATTTTGTTATATTCACAGGACTTAACCCATACCTGACTCTAAATACTTCTGGTAGTGGAACTATTCTCATAGATCTTTCAACCGAAGATAAGGAATTTCAGTCAGTAGAAGAAGAGGTATACCTTTTTGTAGTCTCTCAGTATTTTTTTTTAATTATTTCTACTAAATAATTGCTAGATGTTTTAAAGGCGCAGTAAATATCTCTAAGCTTAAGAAAAGCTTACATAAGGATACTTCAAATTTCCATCTTTGACTGCACCATCTGTGCTCATGACATCCATAATTTTTTTTTTTACTCATGTTATTACTGCTTGTAGTATTTTTAAAACCTCTACTGTTTTATAGAAGAGTTATTTGATATCAATTGTCTGTCTCTTATACACAGTTTTAAGTAACTTCGTTCCAAAGTGTCGTAATCACACAGGACTAAATTCTGAAGAAACAATATTCTAAATAGACCAGTGACAGTCTTTTTCAATTTGAAAACTAGGCCATGGACTATTCAAGACACAGTTTTGAAAAAAATCATTCAACCTCCTCATGTGTATTCACAAAATCTGGCATTACTTAACATAGTAATTGCCTAAAAAATTATTTTTTTTTTAAAGACAGAATTAGTTCTTTTGATTATTTGACTGTGTGAAGGATATGTGTTTTGAATGTGTTATGAAACAAAGTGATTCTCCGTAAAATTCTCAATCTTCAGATGCAGAGTACTGTCCGAGAGCATAGAGATGGAGGACATGCTGGCGGAGTCTTCAATAGATACAGCATCTTGAAGGTAGTTGTTACATTTTTATGGTTGATT
Source organism: Pterocles orientalis (assembly GCA_011057875.1). Lineage (NCBI taxonomy): Eukaryota > Metazoa > Chordata > Aves > Pterocliformes > Pteroclidae > Pterocles > Pterocles orientalis. Next base: position 91,771 of record WKFP01014190.1, read on the forward strand.
GTTATGCCGTTAGAGTTTTGACTGAAAATAAAATGTCCATAAAATGTTCTACATTTGTTTGTCGAGTTCCATAATGTGATGAGATGTACTATTCTGAGACATGCACAGGAAAAATATCGTCTTCCAGGGATATTCAAAGAATAAGATTATATGGAAAAACTGCTTATGGGTTAATAGTTACTAAGAAATTTTATGAGCAATTGGCATAGAATGACCTCACAGAAAACTGCAGACTGTTTAAAGAAAAAGACAGTAGGTTTTATAGGAAACAAAAGAAGGCTTCTTTTGAAGGAATGACAGGGGGAAAATAAGTGAATGCAAAATTCTTGAAGCATGGAGGTAAGGATACCTATTTTGGCTTCTTTTAATGCCAGAGGAGAATTATTGCTTTAAATAATTTAGTGGAATTTTGATTTGCATTCATGCTTTTGGGTTTTTTTTCCGCCATGAAGAAATGGTCATTTCCATTAAAATTATAGATATTTTGATTTGCAAATGAGTAAAATAATCTTTATTTGGAACTGATGTTACAGTTTCCCCGGAAGAATTGATACGCTATATCTATGCACATAAGGCTTTGCCAATGTCCAGTGTACCTCTGCAGAGACTACCTAATTTTCTTTCTTTCAAAAGTGTTCTAGAAGTCTTCATGAAAGACACTTCTCGATTTACTAGATGATCTTTTCACTAGTGGTTTGGCATCAAACTATAATTGGAGTGATATTCAAGTAGAATTGTGACTAAGCCTGGTCAAGTTTGCTGATGATACGAAACTGGGAGGGGTGGCTGACACGCCAGAAGGCTGTGCTTCCATCCAGTGAGACCTAGACAGGCTGGAGATTTGGGTGGGGAAAAATTTAATGCAATTTAACAAGAGCAAGTGTAGAGTCTTGCATCTGGGCAAGAGCAACACCAGGTTGCAGTATAAGTTGGGTACTGACCTGTTGGAGTGTAGTGTAGGGGAGAGGGACCTGGGGGTCCTGGTGGACAGCAGGATGACCATGAGCCAGCACTGTGCCCTCGTGGCCAAGAAGGCCAATGGCATCCTGGGGTGTATCAGAAGGGGGGTGGTCAGTAGGTCAAGAGAGGTTCTCCTCCCCCTCTACTCTGCTCTGGTGAGACCGCATCTGGAATATTGTGTCCAGTTCTGGGCCCCTCAGTTCAAGAAGGACAGGGAACTGCTGGAAAGAGTCCAGCACAGAGCCACGAAGATGATGAAGGGAATGGAGCATCTCCCTTATGAGGAAAGGCTGAGGGAGCTGGGTCTCTTTAGTCTGGAAAAGAGGAGACTGAGGGGTGACCTAATGAATGTTTATAAATATGTGAAGGGTACTTAAGTTATGCTACAACAATCAAATTCTGCAGCGTAAGTTAGAGAATTTGTGTTTCATTAGTTCTAAGGAAAGTGTTCTTATTTAAGTGGCAGTGTAGGTGTATTGGTGGTGTAGCCGCTGTAGGCTAAACATCTGTCAAGTAAAGTGAACAGAAAGTTTCTGTTTCAGGGCAGAACTTACATTTTGACTGTTTCAGATTCAGAAAGTGTGCAACAAAAAACTGTGGGAGAGATACACTCACAGGAGGAAAGAGGTCTCTGAAGAGAATCATAACCATGCTAATGAAAGGATGCTGTTTCATGGTGAGATATTGAAATGCACCTTATGAACTCATTTCACCTTCAACACTCCTTATTGGAGGATTTCTGCTGGCTCAAACGAAGTAAATTTTCTCAATGGAAATAGGTTCTAGGTTTTGCGTGAGTTTTATATGAACAAGTATTTGTATATGTCACAATGGGTACTTGTAACATGCTGCATCTTTCTTCTGAAATTTGCATCTCCTTGTCTCTCCCTAAAAGATTCTTCAAAGTTCTAAGTGAAAATATTTTAGCAATTATGAATGGAGATTAAGGGGTGTGCCTCCTCCTCCGTTCAGTTACTAGTTCCATTTTGTGGGTTGTGTGACCAGAGTGATTAAGGGTCAAAATTTATTCTGCTATGGGTTGGTTTGGGGTAGGATTTTTTTCTTTTGTTGTTTTTATAATTTGGTAAGTTCCTTCTTGTTCATCATTCCAGAAAATATATCTTATAGTGAGCAAATTAAAGCCAATTGAAAGCTACACAGATATGTAGTTTGTCCTGACAAGCAAATTAAGCTAGTTCACAGTACATCGTTACAATGAAAGCTATAGTTCCCAATATAATATGTTACTGTTGGAAGCAGCAATAACACAATAGTTAACTGCTTGCCCAAGCTTCTAGATGTTGAAATCCCATCTTTTGGCTGCAGTCTGTAACCCCATAAAAGGAAATGATCTCTTAGTGGAATGACCTGTCTCCTTTAAAGGAAAGTCTTTTAAATTAGTTAGATAAGAACAAAATTATCCCTGCATCAAAGAAATTAGTGCCCTATGAGTGTTCAGTTTAGGGATTTCTTTTAAGTCTTTATATATATATATTTTTTTAAGCATTAACGTATGTCTTTAACCACATATGCCACTTGGAGAAAATGACGAGCAATTGTCATAGGTTTTTCTCATTCTCATCTCGAATGTTCGTCTGCTTCATACAGTTTTGTCTTTAGGCTAGAGGATAAGGCTTTGGATTATTTTCACTGTAATTCCCAACATAACTCTGAGATGCCATGTTACCTTAAAACCGCTTTTCTCTAGAGGTGCTTTCATATTTATATATGCTGTTCTAAAAATCCTTACTAAAAAGCCTGCGCTTCTTAAAATTAATGGGCAGTGGGTATCTTGAGATGCAGAATCCAGACATTTTGAACAGATTATTCCTTAAGACTAAATTTTATGGCCGTTGCAAGTAAATAAATATTGCTTTACTTTTATTGCTTTTCAAATGCAATCTACTTGGTGTTAGGAAGAAGACGGGGTTTAGTAACAAAGTACTCAATGAGTCTTTGTTAGAATGAAGCCCTGCCAAAGGGACTGCAGATTCATAGAGCCTTCTCTTGCAGCAAGAGTTGTCTCTGATACTATCCTTTGTAAGTCTTTGTTAAAAACATACACTTATTAGCTACTGTCGTTTGTATAATACCTCTGGCAAACTGACTGTGTAAATCTGAGGTCAGAATTTCCAGAGGTGGAGTTCTTTGTGTGTGTAGAAAAACTGTACCAAAAAAAAAGTTGGGAATGGATGATGCAAATGTAACACAAACAAAAATATGCATACTATATTTTCAACATTTTACTCCTTTCTCTTAGGCTCCCCCTTTGTGAATGCAATCATTCACAAAGGCTTTGATGAGAGACATGCCTATATAGGCGGCATGTTTGGAGCTGGGATTTATTTTGCTGAAAATTCCTCCAAAAGCAATCAATATGTGTATGGAATTGGAGGTGGCACTGGATGTCCAATTCACAAAGATAGATCTTGTTATGTTTGTCACAGGTAAGTTATTCAAAAGAATCTGATTTTGCATTGTTATATTGTGTTATAGACCATCAAGTCAGCAGAGTGTCCCTCTGAAGAAAGATTAGCTTGGTAGCCAAACCTTCTCAGCATTCTCTGTGTGCTGAGCCTTACAGACACTTTCAGAAGATGTTGATATTTAAGTCTTAAAGAACCTTTAACCATCTTCAGTGCATTTAGCTAAACCTTTGCCCTTAACTTATAAAAATCAGACTTGGGTAGCCAGAGAGTGAAAAGGATCTGCTAGGTGCTTGTGTGAAAGATGCAGCAATATGAGGGTTTCGTCCATTGCCTGTTGCAGAGAAAGGAGAAATTTAGTGATACTTAGATGCTGTATTTCTTTGAGGAGGGTGTACTTTGTAACAGTCAGCCCCCATGTCACTACTGCTTCACACACTAAAATATAGATGTGGATTTGTGGACTCTCTATTACTAATTGAGTTCTTAAAATCCAGTTTTCTGTAGAACACCTGTTGTGTCTTATTGACACCGTCAGTTCAGAATAAAGTTAATCTTACTTCATGGAGTTAATTGTGGTAGTGGCCATAATTTCAACCAGGAGACTATTTTGTGTGTTTGTGTGTATACTGTTTTGCATTGGTATCAGGGGTAAGGTCATTCTTCCAGTTTCCTTCCTTGAGTCTCTGCCCCTTTTCATATTCCTTACTCTTTTCTGGCACTCTCAAATAAAAAGAATAATCTTGTAGAGTTATACAGGATGTCATAGTCTCTTCATGCTTTCTGAAGTTTTGAATAAGAAGGGGTTTTTATAATTCTTCTTGTGTGAAGAGTTGTAAAAGCAGAAGTTTTGGCTGAGCAAAATGGTACATAACATTCGTTTACAAAAATGCTGGGATGCCATTGCAGTAGTACATATGTAAAGAAAAAAGTATCCTTGTTCTGTCTGTCTTATAATGAAAACAGCATAACATACTATAAATACTAGTATGAGGTTTTTCGTGTTGACCTAGAGTTTGTACTTGGCCTTGATTTGGCTGTTAGATACAAATCTAGTGTTAGAATACAAGTGAATTATGTTAGTGTGAGTGATGGGAGGAGGCACCTTCAGAAGACTTAAAAAAAAGAAACACAACAAATAAAAAAAAGGTGTCAATCTGAATACATTGTTAAGTATGCTGTTTCCAGTAATTAAGGTAAACGTTTTTCAATGTTGTTACCAACCCTTTTCTCAGTCTGAAGAGCTTTTCCAAAGGATGCATAACTTTTGTCCTTCAAAACAGAACTTAAGAATTTTGTGAATTACAAAGAGTGACTAAAAGTGACTTTAAAGTTCCACTGTTCTCCTCAAGTAAAAGTTTCAAATTATGAAGATAGTCTTTCTGGAACTTCACAAGCATTTTGTATTCATGGTCCTTTTTCCCTTTTAATACAGGCAATTGCTGTTTTGTCGTGTAACACTGGGCAAGTCTTTCCTGCAGTTTAGTGCTATGAAAATGGCGCATTCTCCCCCAGGACATCACTCAGTTACTGGGCGACCCAGTGTAAATGGTTTGGCATTGGCAGAATATGTCATTTACAGAGGGGAGCAGGTAAATACCTTATTGTTTGTTTTTTTTCAGATTTTTTTTAAAGGCGTGTAACGTGATGGCAAACATTTCTGATTTTTTTTCAGAAAATTAAATTGTACTAAGGAATGTGTGTGTCACTCTTTCAGGCTTATCCAGAATACTTGATTACTTACCAGATTATGAAACCTGAAGCCACCACTGAAGCGTGAAACAAATTACATGTGGGAAACCATCAGGTTTTGGATGCAAAGATACCAATGGCTGCCATCCTGTTAATTAAAACAAGTTGTTGAAAAACTTTCATCCACAGGTGGTGTTAGAAAATGTGAACAAAATATACCATTTTTGACTTGATAAAGCTTTAATAATGTACAGTATGTTTTTCTAAAATTTCAGAAATGTCCTCTTTTTCAGCACTTTAACGGAGACCATTCCAGGCATAAACTGGGGTTTGGCTGTACTAAATTATAAACAAAAATTAACTTGAAACAATGGTTTTATACAATATTGCATTAAAATTTGTCAGAAATTGTGATGCTCTATACAGAAACTCATTTTACTACTATTCTTTAAAAAACACTGCATTTACACTGAAAAAGTTTTCATCTGTAAAACTGTAAATAAGAGCTTTTGTACTAGCCCTGGTATTTATTTACATTGCTTTGTAATATAAGTGTCTTAGAACTGCAACCTTGTACAAAATGTTTTTTCCAGATGCTGGTTTGTTCATCTGTGTTTTCTCATGCACAATAGATATGAAACGCCAATTTTTTTTCAGGGTTTATCAATTAATTGTGAGGGAGAAAGGAAATTTTATCTGAAGAGGTTTAGAAGTATCCAATTTAAGATTGAATACACAAATTTTTCTTCTGTATTCTTATGAAACATACATTCCTGAGAATGATGGGCTATGAAAATAGAACGTTCTAGCTGCATACTAAAGTGTTTTTCCACCTACTGCCTACTAGAGTTGCATATTTTATTTCTGTAAAATGTCTTATGAAGTTTTTTATTTAACTATAGGTATAGCTAACCTGTATCCTCACGTCAAGGTTAGTAGACCTTGCAAGGTACAGTTTTAGTAAATTATTTTCTTTGAATGTAGTTGGAAAACTAACCTCAAGGAGGTTTTTCTTGAGTTCCTCTTGCTTACATTTAAGCCAGGAAGTTAAATAGTTTATTCCTAATGTGAGGGCAAACAACTTGGCCTTTTTTGTATGCTTATTTTGTTAAATTAATCTACCTGTTGGTGCCCTCAGGATTTGAGTATTGCGAAGTGGAAATGTTAAAAACCATCCTGTCATCTCCTGTGTTTCTTCCATATTAATGTTCAAGCACTAGTTGAAGCAGGTGCATAGAAGTGTGTTTATCCACAGTGCTTTTGGCTGAGTGGAACTGGTCACAAGACAAGGTTCTGCTCCCTGTGCTCAGCCAGCTGGTTGTGGAATGTGTAAGTAGGAGGAGCAGCTTTTCCACAGCAGCAGTTGCCTTCGGTAGCCCTGATAAAACCGCTTGGGTGGAGGAAGAGTACAAAAGGTACAAGTCTCATTCACAGGGTTGCTGAATGCACAAGTCAATTCAGTCAGCCCCATCGTACCTCTCTTGTGTATTCTGCTTCTCTTCCATCTGCAGGTTTTACCTATGTATTTCAAAAATATGTAAATACAAATTATAGTTCATTCAGGGTTAAAGTGGTTAGGAGTATATTTTAGTTGTTTTATATTTCTACATACAGGACACTGTCCCAGAAGTCAGTTTGTTTGCAGGGCATGTTATCATACCATGGTTTTAAATGTAGTAACTGGTCAAGATAATGAAATCGTCTTGCTAATGTGGTGGTTATGTGATTATACTCTATGTAAAAATGTTGAACCTTACCCAGTTATGTGGGGAATCTGAGTAATAAGATTGCATAACTCTTGCAGAAAGTAATATTGGCTATGAATAAAAAAGGCTTTGATTTTTAGGTACTTTCTCCCAGCATGTTGCCTGTTGCTTAGGTATAGTAATGCTGGAGTTGGTGTTCATGCAAAATCTGTTAAGTATGTTTAAAACTTTTTTGTTATTGCTAAAATGCTTCATTCTCTATGAATGATCGCTTAATGTCTTGTAAAATATTGTGGTATGATAGCATTTTAATTGGTACCACAATGTTGGTTTTGTCTGTTTGGGGATTTTTTGAGCTGTTTTTTTGCATGACATACCTTGCACTCTGAAGATGGAAGCTGTAATGATTCGATAATACTGACTGTTGAGGTGAACCTTTAATCTCTTGTGCAATTAGTTCTGCTTTACTCATCTTGAAGTGTCTTTACTTGTACTGTATAACATTCCATATCCATTTAACACTAAATAAATTTTAATTCACTGGTTTTCTGGTAGCATGAGAGTAATTACAGATGTAGTATGTCAACCCATTGTTTTAGTAAGCATGCACAATACAATAACTCCATCATTAGAGGTGAAATTAATTGCATTAGATAGAAAAGCTTTTAATGTGGATCAAAAACTGTAAATACGGTGGAAACTTTTGGTTTGGTATATGGCTAACTAACAGCTTCAGGTACCAGTGAAAATGTTTTAATAATAAATCTAGAAGTAAGCTTCAATTTGTGCGTTTAAAATGCCATAATATGGTCCAAAACAAGAAAACTGCCTTACATTGGTCTTGTAAAATGAAAAGTAATCTGAAAAGTCTTAACTTTCAGATAACTGCAGATGTAGCAGTATGATACATACACAAGCAACAACAGACGTACTGCTTAGATCGCTTGTAGTGTTGCAATAAGTAAATAATTTTCTTTCAGTAGAACCACTTATATGGTAGGAGGTTTCCAAAACCAGACTTGTGTAGAAGTTTTAAATAGGTATGAGCACTAGAGGGCAGGAGAGCAAATGTTTAATAAGATTGAAGGTGATGAAAATCTTTAAACTATCTTGGGACTACAACTTCTGATAAAATTCTTTCTGAAAATTTCACCTATCTAGGTTGTAAAAAATTAAAGTTAATTTTCCATTCTGCATTAGTTTTTTAAAAAAAAGTAATAGTATAAAAACAACTGCTGCAACTAAGCAAATTGAGAATGTTAGGGTTTTTTCTTAAAAATGTTATTCAGACTTTAGTTCTCAGAAATTAAAAAATAGTCTAGCTAGACTCTTTTGTCATATATAACTGAAACTTAAAACTGTCCATACAATGCATGTTCAAGAGGTATGTTGGCAATAATTTTGAGTTGAAACAACTGCGTAAAAGGAATTGCCACTGTCTTTTCTACCCAGAACTTGCTCATTAATCACCATGCTATGTCATATATACACGTGTGTATATATGATTACACATACATGTACTTGCTCTCTCCCTCACTTACTTCATCAAGAAACTGAGAAAAAGTTAAAGTAACTTTTTACATTTTGGTGAGCAGACCATCACTGGCCATTTCCCCTTCTTCTGCCCGTCTCCTGAACTCAATATAATGAAACAGTTTTTTGCTGGAAACAACAACAGAATCCCATGGGTGGCTTGCCTTCTGCCTTACAGTAAAAACGCATAAAGGCTTGATTTGTACTAATTAATGCAACAATACAGCAGGGTCCTTTCTCACCTTCAGTGAAGTGGAAAACCAGACTGCCTGAGGTCCGCCTCTCTCTGGTTTTTGGAGTTGTGCTTTTCCTGCACCCACTGAAGTTGCAGTATGTGGAGACAGTGTCAGCAAGGGAAGTGCTATAGACGAGGGTGTGGAGGGAGGAATGTCCCTGTTTTTGCCGCTCTCCAGAAAGCATAAGCAATGGTACTTCTAAGAGCATTGAGGAGTTTCTTCCCTCTGCCTGTGGCTCACTAGATCAGAAAAAAGCTGCAGGCAGGCAGCCAGAACAGAATGCAAGATAAAAAGAAAAAGCATGTAGATGACTGGTTTGAAGTTAACATGTTCTACCGTAAAAGGGGGCAAAGTTGATAACTGAGAGAAGACAGATAGGAGGCGAAAGATAATAAAAGAACTAACAACCTGTAAAGAAAGGCAAGTTCCACAAGCACTGAAAAGTTATGGTGGGAATAACTAATATAATTATTAGGAATGGCCAAGATAATCATGGTACATCAACTTCCCAACTTATGTTTTCAGTTAAAACAACAAACAAGTGTTGATGTGTAAGCATTACAGGGATTTCAAAATAGCTCTTCTTGAGAAGAACACACATATTTAGGAGGAGAAAATTCCAGCCAATTGAAAACAGTAACGTTAGGCCTGTGAAATTATGTGTGCAAGAAAAAGAAATAGGATTTAAAAACTGAAGGCAAATGTCCTATACCATAGTTCTTAAAAACATTGTGTTTGAAGCATTGATTATCAGAGGCAAGTTGAAAAACCACAGTAGATAGCATACCTGAAAATCAAAGTATGTCACATTAAATTATCTATCTGGATTCTGTCTGGTGGTAGGATGTACAGGGGGAGGTGGGTCTGGGGTTTTTAATACAGACAGAAAATTCAAAGAAGGAAGTGGAGGTCAGGTCCATCTCTCAATATGTAATCTTGATAAAACTGCTAAATTTATTCAGCCACAACTCAAATATGTTTCAGCTGTGGTCTTAATAGGTGGCAGTGAAGAGGATTGCAGTGGTTTCTTACCTGGTACAGTTGCAGTGTATACGATGCGATTGCACAATGCGTGTATAGTGACACAGCTAGGGGAACGCTTACTTGCAATTCTTAAGTTGGGACCATTAAGAGTTTTCAAAAGATCATAGTAGTAGTATTTGCAAACCATAATATTTAAAATAGATGTGAGTTGTTTAAGAAGCAAAAGAAAATGCACTAGTACCTGAGAACATATGATTGAGACTTTTTATAGCTGGGAAAGCAGCCTCATGTAAGCTGATAATACTGCTTACAGATCTAAGTTGGTAATGTGAGAAAGGATTAATACTGAATGGTGAAGCTAATAGAAATAGCCTGCGAAATGGGCTTGAAAGTAATCACCTATTTCTGGGCTAGTGGTGTATGGTTTTATGTTGTCTAGCTGCTCTTCAAAAAGGTAACATTTTCCAGCAATGTATTTGGAAGCTTACTTCATGACAAGAAATATATTCAATTTTGTGAGAAAGTGGTCATCGTAGATCAATAGATGGGTGTAGAAGCAGAACTTCTTAATATCCTGACAACAAAGTGGATGAATAAATTAAGCAAGTAAATAGGATTGACATGTAAGTAGAACTGAAATTACATGAACAAAGGAAAAATGGATTTTGTTGCAAAAATTAGTGACAGTAAATCAATTAGTGTATATAATATTTATGACCCAACTAAGGAGGATATTGTACCTAATAGTTTTTAATTATTGAAGTAGTCAAAGTGGTAGCTGACAGCAGTTACATTAAGTATTGTTTTAAGTAATGATAGAATGAAATAGCAAGCAGTCTGAAAGTTTCACCTTTAAATAAATAAATCTGTATATGATGACTAGTGCCTGATAGATAGTACTTCCAAACAGGGAACCACTTCACTGAAGCATTGCAAACATGCAATAGAATAAATTAGATCTGGGTTGGTATTAAAGGGCTTCATTCCAAATAATAAATAGTCATTAGAGCACCTGTTTTCATAAAACTAAGTCTAATTAAGGATGTAGGGAAAGAGCTAGAATTTAGCATTAGGTTACTAAGACCCAGAGATTTATAAATAATGGCAGTTTTACAAATAGCATAGTCCAAATAATAACATGAGGCCCCTGAAGTATGTAGTATAGAAAATGTTATTTAATGCAAGGATTCTAAAACCGGAATCAGATGAAGAAATCTGACTTCAAAATAAAGAGACTAATGGTAAAGCCTATGCAAAAGATGAGGAATGTGGAAATGCACTAGAAGCTGCAAAACACAGGTTTTAAGAGAATAAAAAGTTCTCCTGTTGGGACTAGAGTTTTATGAATGGAGAGCAGGTTCACACATTATTGGTAAGATGGATTTCTAAATGTGCTGAACAGATGGACCTTGTAGAAAAATGGGGTTAAAAAAAGGGGTGTGGAGGGGATTGACTGAGCATCTCTGAGCATGGTGACAGAGGAAATCTGGTCAGTGGTGTACCAGAAGATCTGAAATTGCCTACGCAAAGTTAGAATGAAAGGCACCAAGTGTCTTTGGGACAAAAACAGGGGAGAGTGCTGCTCTTAACTGTGCTGAAGAATAAGTTAGATTGCTGAATTTCTGAAATAAAAAACTTTAAAGTGAACTTTCTATCCAATGTCATGTTTATATATGCCACATACACATTTCAAATATCTTTAAAAGCCTCTGAGCATTTGTATAATCAGACCCAAAGTGAGATGGAGCGGCAGAATGATGAGCTGGCGCTAGCCCATTTCAAGCAATCCTCAATAGCAGAACAGAGCAAACTCGTCCCAGGGGGGAATTACAATGGCAACAACCCGTTATGGATAGGATTGGACAAAAAATACAAAAACCTGCTCTTTTTATGTATTTGTGTATTAAGCCATATTTCAAGGGACCTCTTCTGACATACCACCTGCTATTGAAAGTGTGCTTAGTCAATTATGATTTAGGAAATGCCTAATAAAAACAACAGATGTCTGTAAAGTACAAGAAAGAAAGACTAGTAGTTTCAGACCTGGACCAATTAAAAAGAATATTTCACAATGACTGTAAACTGAAAGATGTGTTCAGGGACATGCTTTAAAACCAGTTTTGGGTTGCTTTATACATGTAAGTACCATGCATCTGCTGCACAGAAGCAGTCCAACAGAAATACTGAAATAATGAAAATAATTTGCAAGAGATATGAGAACCTTGTGCATGTGGCAACTTTTAATAGCCGAGGACTTGTACAAAATGGCCCATAAACAAATAGTTACGGATTTAGGTATGCCTGCTTTCTGTCTTCTCAGACTTCCCTCCCCGTTCCCAGAAAACACTAGCTTTTCAGTAAAGGAGTTTAACAAAATTTATGAATTGAGGATTTCATATATCAAGTTTTGGTTGTGTTTGTTTTTTTGAAAAGAAGAAAGAGGAGTGATGTGGAGTTGTACAATTAATAGCTTAAATATTATTAATTGTGTAATAGGTGCATTGTTATGTATTACACGTTTTATTGCAATATCAATAAATAACATATTTTCCTTAAAAAAAAACTTTAAAAAATAATGCTTAATATGTCTCCTTCACTGGACTGATTTTACAGTACAGATTTTGGGAAGCTAGTGGTTCAGCATCTTTAACCTACTTCAAATACTGTTAAAATAGTGGGTTTAGACTCACTGACCTACTGGTTTTAGCATAATGAATTTTCTTGTATCTGTAAATGTGCTTAAATTGCTTTTCAGAAAAACTAATCATAACTGTATTTATACATACCCGGATTTTGCAATACGGGTAGTTTAAGGTTAACTGGAATAGTTGGCTTCTCAAACTCGGACATAATTCATTCTCTCTTGTTGTATCTAATTCTGGAGATAAAACATACCCAGGTTTTCCCAAGCAAATTCATGATGTCCTTAAGTCTTAAAACTTACTTTATTCTAGTTTCTTCTTTTTCATAGCATTTTGTCTCTTTTGACCCAGTGGAATTACTTTCTTCATTTAACTGTGGCTACCTAAAAAAAAGTCTTGCTTCATTATCACCAGTTTTCCCTTACACTGAGATCAGAATGAGGTTTGGCATTTAGTACTACAGGGAAAAGGCTATACACACACTGTGTCTCTGAAATTTACTTCCTGAACTAATCTTTTGCTTGTTCACATCACATCAGGAGGGGCTTGTAGGTAGTTCAGGAAGGTTCAGGCAGCCAGATACCTGCCTCTCTTCCTGAGCCATACGGAAGGGTCTCTGTCGCGTTCTCCATCGTCACTGCTACAGGTGTCTCCAGGGACCCCCACTGTCAGAGGTGTCACTAAACAAATAGCGTGTCAGCCTGCATTCACCTGAAAGACCGGGGCTGTCATCCTTCTCCTGGATTAGAGACGACCTCAGCTTCTAAGCTCAGAGCCCGCCCTGCTGTAGACTCTCTACCTGGTCTGAAGAAGTGCTAGAAGTCTGTTCTGTGTGGCTGGAGCTTCATGGTCTAAAATGTTTGAGTGATGTTTTGGATGGCATTGTGACAGGAATGTACACATCTTAAATAAATGGCAATTTCCATGAGGATGTCTGTACCTAGCAGACAGCCTCATATAATTTTTATTGCTGGAAATTCCTTTTTCTCTACAAGTGTTTCTCTGCAGCGTTCTCTATAATTTTGCCTGGTCTCTTTTTTTCAGCCCAACTCTCTAATAAGGGGATTGGACCCAGAGTTCTGTGACAGTAACAGTATCCAATGAGATCCAAGGCACTTCAGTTTAGAGAAAAGTCAGGTTTGTCCAGCTTGCTCCCAGGTAACTTCACGCAAAAATACCTGCTGTGGCACTTTAATATACACCCTGTAAAAGCAAATTAGATTAATGCTGGTTGATACTAAAGAACTTGTACTTGATACTAAAACTTGTATTTGAGAAGGATAAGATGAGTATATATTTCTAGAGGTCTAATTTAGAAAACTTCGCTTGCTTTAGAATAGGATGTTTCTGTTCTCAATGTTAAATCATAAGAGTAAGATCACATCATAAGAGCTGTTTGCCATTTTAAGTAGTTTCAAGTAAATAAGGAATATCTGCCTGAAAAGGAACTGTGTCCAGCTTATGTTTATAGTTTAGGATTCAAGGAATGAAGTTGAGGAGCCTATACTGTTAATTGTTAAGAATAAGATAGATTAATCTGCATACTAATGACATAAAATGCATGTGAAATCTATAGCTCCGTATGTGGAAAGCAGCACAAGCGAGACCACCAGTTCTGCCGATCAGTCATTCACATTTCCCACTGTTTTCATCTATTGTAGCCAAATGGGAGAAGCTGCTCTCAGGCCACACAAACAATGCTCTTTATTGGTCTTTACTGAGGCATGATCAGGCATCTATGCTGAGACTGCCAGCCTCAAAGAAGTGCTACTGGATGACATCTGGCAGCCTGGCTTTGCTACAGATAGATTTATGAGCTGTGAAAGATGGTCAAATTAACATCTTCTGCATTCTTGATAGGATTAGGGTTTCTGGGACATGCAGCAATTTGCATACTGCCCTGACTTACCATATTAGTATTGTGTTCGTGGCTCATTTTAACAGATTTTTGTGAGGGGCTTTCTCCCTTTACATACTGCCATTTCTCAGTCACTGTTGTGCGTGACAGCTGAGTTGGTTTAACAGACCGAGCAGAAATCATACTTCATGCTCTGACTTCTTCCAATTCCAATCTTAGTGCAAATCAAGAGCAGCGGCAGCTGTAGCAAGCTCTTTACTCGGGACAGGATGCTCTTCACTAGGGATGAGCTCACACACACAAAGTTGAATGATTAATGCAATTAGAGTCCACAAAAGTAGTCCCTAGGAGGTAAAGAGAAAAGATCTGACCCAAGTTACCTTTCTACAGCCTCAGGCAATTATTGAAGGTCCTGGAACGCTTAGTTTCATCAATAAAAACTTAACTAAAAACCCTGTTAGCATTAAATGCCTGTTCCTTTCCCTTCATTCCCTCCCCGCACAAGACTTAGACTGCATGATTTTTTTTTTATTTCTTTTTTTGCAATGCTGGTCATGCAGTGTTGCTAAAATACAGCCTGTGCTTGTCACTAGACTGGAGATGGCTTCAGTTTGCTGTGTGGTGCACTGAGTGACAATGGCCATGCACCTCTCAGCAGCTCCCCAGTGGTCTGCCGGGGTGGTGGCACAGGACAAAGCCTCTTCCTGGGGGACAGGGAAGGGACTGGGCTGCAGACATGGAGCCCTGGTCAGCACCAGGGCAGGTGGGAGAGGAGGCTGGTGGGATGGCAGAGCAGGTGAGGGCTGGTGGGCAGCATGGCCAGTGCTGGAAGATGCTGTTGCAGAGCACAGCCGCCAAGAGTGGCCATCGTCCCTTCAAGTCCCTGGTGTGGCTCTTAGACTTCAGGCGTGCATAGGAGTGATAGTGGGGGATGTAAAATGCAGCTCAGGTGCACCGTTACAGTCCCAATAAATGCAAGGCCAAGGACTGTGTTTAATTCAGCTGCTGGTCAAGGTACTAGCAGGACAGCTTTTAGCTCACGTCAGCAAGGCCATGATTTTTGTCATCACAGAAAAAAAATCATTCTCTTCAACAGACTGACTGGTTGAACTTCTCTGAGTGATCAACCCCTTTAAGCAGCTATTTTTTTCTGCCTTCCAGCTTTGTTTTCCAGACAGAATTAAGTGGTGTAAGCGAGACACGCTGTAGCAGGACGCTGGAAGGCTGGATTTAGCTGCGCAGGCAGCTCACTGCCGCAAGGCTTGGAAACAACAACAAGTGGCCAGCCCAAGCCCAGAAAATACAACTGGGAGTATTTACAGATAGAAGGCAAACAGAACTGCAATTCATTCTATGCAACCATATAGATTTTAGGTTTTTGGTGATCTCCAGAGCCGGAGATCCGTGGCCTTTCCCTACTGCTGTGGGACAGCCTGGCGCCTTCTAGAAGCTCTGGGAAACGGGAGCAGGGAGTTTGATAGTTACACTGGGTCAACTTAACTCTGTTGTGTAATTCACTGTGCATGATGTTAAGTGAAACATTGCTGGTAGCTAATCTGAAATCACCCTTTCTTCAGACGTGATATAGGAAAACAAACAAAGGGATCTTCATGGAGCCCTAATTGCAGTCAGTTGCAAGAAACGAATGGCTTATGCTGTAGATGTACAGCCATTTCAAACACGATTTCAGCAGTTCTGTAACTGAAAGAGCCAGGCTCACCTGCCTTTGGACACTCACTTCAGCTCCTGTGCCATCCCTTCCCGGGTGCTGGTATGACCATCTGGGGGATCTGACCCAAACGAGACTTCTCCTGTCCCAGCATGTTCCAACCCAGACTGGTTCCCTGATCTTGTTTGCAAGGTGCCTGCATAGATACTTACACTGCACAAAAACATGGGCAATAGCAAAAAAAAGGAGGACAAGGCTGCCTCTTCCAGCTGCAAGGCCAGCTTCTGCTGACTGATGTTGATGGCATAAGCAACATTCCCCAACCTTGGGGTGCCAGTGCGAGATAACCGGCTTAACTCTGCAAGCATGCAGTGAACAGGATTCCCAGGGTGCGTAGAAAAGAGAGGGTATCCAATAAATCACTATTTAGAATTTACAAATAGCACTTAGATGTACTTAGTCCTTCCCTAGACTATGTAATAATAAAAAATAAATGAGCTTCTCTTCTTCAGGAAATGATGGCTTTTCCAGCCTTATCTTCTATTTCCCCACTCCAGTTTTTACACTCACTTCCACTCTGATTTGCAG
Organism: Pterocles orientalis; assembly: GCA_011057875.1. NCBI lineage: Eukaryota > Metazoa > Chordata > Aves > Pterocliformes > Pteroclidae > Pterocles > Pterocles orientalis. The sequence continues at coordinate 108,065 of WKFP01014190.1, forward strand.
TTAGCTGGTGCCTCCTCTCTAGAGCCAGTTAGTTTTGCTGCAAGTAGTGTGTGATGGAAATATTTTCATTAACCTCATTCAGGAGTTAGCTCCAAATTTCCAAGAAGACGCCTACTCTGCTTTGACATCTAGTTTAAATAACTTGAAAGGATTCAGCATCTCCAAGAGTCCCACCACAGTGTTAAGTTGTGGGCAGAGGAGCTACAGAGGCAGAAACATGCCGTTGTGAGTTTAATTTCCTTGGGCAACAAAGAGCATGAAGAAGGCAAGGAAACGTCTGCATGACCATGGCAGGTGAGGACCCACATAAAAGGCAAAGCAAGCTGTGACAGGTTATATTCTGGTGGCATTGGGTGTGCACTTCCAATTCTGTGACATTACTTCGTTCCTTGGCCACGTTTGCCATGCGGGCACATTAAAAGGAAGGTGGCAGCTGATGCCAGGTGATGTGGGCTCTCCCCACCATCCTGGCACTGGCAAAAGGCATTGGCCAGAGACTCTCAGTAGCTCAGTGATGTGCTGTCCCCACAGGTGCCCCCTGCACACGGCTGGCCCCAGCCCCTTGATGTCCCAGAAATGGAAATAGGAGCCTTTATCTCCCTTAGGTCTATAATAACTTATTGAACTAAACTGTTTTTTGTTTCCTGGTACTGTTTTCCTGCATGACGGTGGCACCGTAAAGTTCCTGGCTCAAATATCCATTGAAACAAATGGTCACGTTGCCGCTGCTGTTTACCATGGACTAATAAAGCTTTGAAAAGGCCCCAGAAGCTATTAAGATGCCATTGATGAGTACGTGTGTGGCGGAGCTGGGTGCTGGGGGACGTTCATTGGCCCTGCGCTGGGTGGGATGACATCAGGCCCTGCTCTCCATAGGGCCTCCAGCTTGCCCCAACGTCTGCTGAGGGCTGCAAGAGAATAGAGCCGAGGGGAGAAAGCCTCCACACTACACCCTCCAGGCTCCAATGAGAACACAGGCAGCTTCAGCTAGGGATAAAAGAACTTTAAAAAAAAAACAACACAAAAACAAAAAGAGAGAGACTGTAGTCTTGGAGCTGCTATTAACGGGAGATGAATCGCAAGAGACCATTTCATGCCGAGGGACTTTAGAGAGCAGCATCCCCAAGAGTCATTAGCTCTCAGCAAGAGTCGTGCCGAAGCCCTTTGCTGTCAGGACAGAAGCATGCATATAAATTTTATACCATTTGTCTTTGAGCAGAGACAAAAGATCGGCTCTAAATCCTCAACATCTTGACTAACATGAAATAATACTGACTTGTGGGGCTGTCTTGTTACTTTTTTTCCCATCAAAAGAATACTACTGATAAATTTATTAATCATTCTGAAAGTTTTTGATCTTAAAATTAAAAAAGCAGCAGCAAACATTTGGGGTTGAGGCTATATATATTCATGTTAGTGGAAATCACACTGCTGCTAAGGATGGTGACTTTGGGAAGGGCACAGTACTTTTTTTAATTTAAAAGAAGTACAGCTTTAAAAAGTCAGCCACTAGGTTCTCTTCTCCGCTATTTCACTAAACTAACTTTGAGGATGATACATCTCATGTATTTTCTAGTTACAAGTGTAATCTGAAAAAAAAAAAAATTACTGTAGGATTTTTTGCTCTTTTTCAACCAATAATTCAAACTCTGTAGAAGTTTGGTACCTAAGATCTTTACTTAGTCATGCAAGAAAATCTATTGAATCCAGTAGTTAGACTAAATAGGGGCTCTGGATATAATTTGCAGAATAAAATGCTTTAAGATCTCTTTTATTAAATTAACAGTGCATGCTGACTTACATATTACACACAATTTTACATTTTAGGATTTGGATCTCTGTCACTGGACCAGATTTTGTTCTGTGTATTGCCTTTGTTAAACAGGTATTTTAACTTCAGTACTTTGTGAACATGTAATAAGAAATTGTTTAATTATCTGTTCACCATGACCCTTTCATCAAACATTTCTCGTTTTATGACAGTTTAAATAGAAAATAATATCATGTTAGAGTCTGAAATTAGTTACCACTTAATCCTAAGAAACTTTATTTTACAAGGACCCATTATTCCTAGGTTTCCTCTGAGAGATTAACGTAAAACTTCTCCAGCTGCTCCAACAGCTCCACAGTGGGTGTAAAATGGGTGACGGAATTGCACAACACAGGTGCCAGTGTGGTGATGGTGCTGTGCGTCTCAGGCACTACCCGAGCAGACAGCAGAGCCCTCTGCCCAGGGCACACACTGGCAGCAAGCAGTTATTAAGTGCATGTACCCATCTAGCATGCAAGGGCCAGCAGCAAGGACAGAGCTCTGTAATACATATACATGTATGTATATTTAAATTGATATTTATTTAGAGATATAGAGATATAGAGATATAGAGAGATAGAGATAGAGATAGATAGAGATAGAGATAGAGAGAATAGATATATAGATATAGATATATAGATAGATATAGATATAGATATAGATATAGATATAGATATAGATATAGATATAGATATAGATATAGATATAGATATAGATATAGATATAGATATAGATATAGATATAGATATAGATATAGATATAGATATAGATATTTTTTTTCTGTCAGTGGAGCACCTGTGTGTTTCCCTGGTGTGCTGAGACCCCATGGCTGACTCTCAGCATTTTTCCTGGACAGCCAGGGAGGCTGGGGCTGCTCAGGGCGCAGGGGGGGTCTCTCCCATGGGAAGGCTGGAGCCGGCAACAAAATCAGAGTCTGGAAGTCAGGCAGTATTCAGCCAGCGGGAATGTGGGCTTCGCCTTGCCACCCCTCTCACGCCCTCTCCCCCCTTGGAGAACCAGGCATCATTAACCTTCTGAGTGCTTGAAATAAATTGGGCAAAATATCTGCTTTCTGAGAGGCCAGCACAGACTGTACACACTTCACAAAGCACGGCACGTACTGAACAAGGTTAAGCCCTAAAAGGCTGAATTATTTCTAAAGCCGTAGATATTTTACACATGCTTGTACTTAATATATCCCTTCCACGTAAGGAAGGAGTGCAAGGGCTAGGAGAGTTAATCTAAACTCTGTAATACAGTATGGTTAAAAGCCTCTTTCATGCAACTGCATTCATGAACTGAGCTTGGAATTCTTAAAAATCCAAATTATTACAAAGAAAGGGGTTTGGTGTTTGGCAAAATGACAAAGCCTGCCATTCACTCGCCTCTTGTGTTGCTTGGCTTTACAGTGAGTCTCAGACAGGGCTCACAGCACAAAGGAGGGCCTAGAATATGTCAGAAGCATTTAAAGAGAAATTCCCAAAGATTTCAGGTTCCGTTATACAACCAGCTCCAACTTGAATGTGTGTTTTGTGTGTGTGTGTGTGTGTGTGTGTGTGTGCATGCATGTGTGCGTGTGTGTGCGCATGTGTGTCTGTGTGTGTGTGCACCCAAAAACATACATAGCCTTTGTAGGGTTCCCCAGAACAAGGTGGTCTTTAACTCAGGTAGCAAACATCAATGTCAAACGATCAGATGTGGAAACATTAAAGATGCAATCACAGGCGTGCATAGCCAGGAGAGCTGACAGGCGACCTGAGACGGCCTGACCAGGTTCCACTTGTTGAAACTGTGAAACGTTCTGAGGAATTGTGAAGGCATGAATAGGATGGAAATTCAGCTCTCCTCTTCCTACAGCAGTGCAGGAAAGTGGGTTAAATCCCAGTTTGTGTCAAACGCCCGACAGTTAAGCTCAGTTTGTGCCAAACTCTCTTTAGCTTTTGTTATCTCATAGGAAATTGAACTTTCTCCTTCAGCCCGTGTGACATTCAGCCTCAAGTACGGTGGGGACCCAGGCTAAATGTAAATCCCAGTGGCCCAAAACACTAGTCACATCCCCTTTTCCAAAAAACAATTTCTCACAAATATCTGCAATAACTAAAGGACTTCTCCAGCCTAGCTGAGGCCTTGGTTTAACCACTTTTGGAATAAGCAGTATCTACGCATGTATCCTCACTAGTTGTAGGGGGCCTCAAGCACTGATGCTCAGGGGCAGTGCTAAGGGATCCTGCAGAGAGATGGGAGGACATGGGGGTGCCAAAGCCTGGACTCAGGCACCCACCAGTACCCATCCCTTGGCCAGGACACTGGTGTGCCAGGGGCAGGCTGTGGGCTGGCTGGGAACAAATACACTGCAATGTATAGTACTGAGTACATTTTTGCACTGCTGCACACGTAAATAATGGCATCTTGCTCAGGTATATCTCTCCCTGTTCCATCCTCCTCTTTTTTTCCTAATATTGGGCATTTTCGACATGGACATGCCTAGTGCAGAACCCGAGAAAGAGTAATACCTGTTGTGTGCTGGGACAAAAGACCAAACTGCTCGAAGCCCTGTTGTGCCAGGGCTGTGTCTGGTGCTGCCAGTCCCAATGCCACGTCTCCTGGCAACGTCCTCCAGCAGTCCTCCGCTTTGTTTTAGGTTTCATGGCCATTGATGTTTCTGGGTGAAACTCTCTGCAGCTTAGCCATTTCAAGGTTTGTTTTATTGATTTTTTTTTTCAAATCGACCTCCACAGACTGCTTTACGCAGCACTGTGCTGCTTGTGCTGGCAGTGACCCAGTGACACTTTTGGGAGCATCGTCCTATACTTTTCTGCACTGAGACAGCACCGTCTCACTGCCTTTCGATACTGTGTCTAACTCTGCATATCTTGAACTGGGTTGGGAAGAAGGGAGAAGGAGCAGGAGCAAAGCTTGGCACTGTTCCTGCGGGTCCTGAGTATATAACAAATGAAAAGAGGACTGAGAAAGTAGTTGCAGAGTCAGTAATGTAGGTGTGTGCGAGAGTACTTGTGTGCTCTGCTACTGTAACTAACCCACTGAAGACATACAACTGCCAGTGCCTGCTAAGCCAAAACTGAAAGTATTTAAAACATGCTCATGACAACTCAGTAACACTGTAGCATCTTAAATTGCAATAGGTATATAAATTGCAATGTATACTACATGTATATCAGCATACATCGGCTTATTTCAGCCTCAGTTTCCCATTACAAACCCGGACTGAGTGGTTGGTTTTTCAGACCAAGACCTGGTCCCATTGTCCCAACAAGGCTGAGCACAGTAGCCTGTTGTGGATACTGGACTTTTCTCCCACCTCAGTCCAGCATAACTCACAGGTGTCAAAGTGACTTACAGAATTCAAACTAGCCAGCATCTCTACTGAGCAGCCAAAGAAAACAATGCTGTGTGTGCAGTTCAGCACAATGGTGAATTTTTTTTTTATTTATTTATTTTTACCCCTGAAAACTTCCAGAGAGTCAGAGCTCCCAGAATTCAAAATCCAGAAGCTAAAAAGTCAATTTTATTTTTTTTAAGATAGCTCATGCTTTTCCTTGGAAGACAGACCTAGTATCGTGATACATTTAGCTGGCAGCACCCTTGTGATGATAACCCAACCTCCAGCTGTGTGTGGAGAAGATGCCCTCTCGTTAGTTATGCCCAGGACCACCTGCCTCTGGGATGGGAGAGCTTATCAGGCCTGTGTGGCTGGCAGCTGGCTTCCTCCTGGCAAGTTGGCTACAGTGGCTCTTCTTGTTGAAGGCACTGGGTGGCCAGCAGGAGCGGAAGTGGGAAGGATGAGACGACAGGAGCCAGCTGAGCTGGGAATCAGAGAAGTGATGAAAGACCACCACAGCTGCAGTGGAAGAGCAGAGGTAAGGTTGGCTGCAGGGCAGGGTGGGTGTGTAGCCAGATTTGGGTGGCTGAACTAAATCTGGAGGGATGATGAGCATGTGTTGTGGTGGAACTGTCATATAGCTGTTGGAGGTGAAGATGTTGGCCACAAAGCCTCCTGGTGCTTGGTTGGCTTAGCTGGTGCTGTCAGCTGTCACCTAACCATAGGCGAGGATGAAAATGTTGAGTTAGGAAGCAAAAAAAGCCACAGTCTTCCCCCTTAAAAACAAATCTAAGGATCTGACTGTGGTTTTCCAGCCTTTGGGATCTGCAATACCCAACATACAAAAACTGAATATTTGTTGGCATTCAGCTCTAGGCATTGGTGTTATTAACCACAGCAGCTGCAGTGAATACTGCCTGTTGGGTTGCTGTGTTTCCTTATTTGTTGGTGCTGTAGGAGAGACTTTAAGCTCTTCTAGAGAGTCAGGGGAACAATGTGGTGAAACACGGTGCAAGGAATCCTCTTCTTTCTTCTCCTGCTTGGGTAAAACAGTTAATTTGTTCAGAGTTCCTAGTTGGGTTTTTAAACACAGGGTGATGTGGGTAATCAGATCAGTTGCCATGGTGTTCCACCTTTGCATCTGATGGTGTGAAATGCAAGCTCTAGCAGCACTGTACAAAGCTGCTGTGCCAGTGCCATGGAAGTAAAACAAAGCTGCGATTATTTCAAGACACTGCACAATGCTATGGCCAGCAGCCTGCTGTATGGCTGTTTGTGTGACATATATATGAAGGAAAAGTGAGCTGTCATGAAAAAAAAAGTATGTGTCACATACATTGATGATCAAGCTTTTCCACAGTTCTGTTGAGGATTATCCAAGCTACTTGCTGTAAGGGAAAACACTTTGTCACTAAGAGTTGTATGCAACAGTCCAGATCCTCTTGAGAGGATCCTTGTTGCCTCTTGGTGGCCTCCATGCAGCCATCCATACAGGAAGAGTCTGCAAGGACTCCCAGTCATGGGCAGGCACCTGAATGTGCCGGGGGACAGTCAGGGGGCAGCTGGGGAGGGCTGGTTTGCAGAGTGGGGCACGCTCACGGCTGCCCTCCTACCACCCCTCACCTGCGCTGTGACCATGCCAGGGATACCTGTGGCACTTGATATATGAACCAGGTCCAGAGACTGCAAGCAAGGGGTTCAACTTGAATACTCCTCTATTAAATGTGAGGATTAATGTGCAAAAGAAGGGCTGAAGAACAGACTGTGAAGGTACATGTGCTCTTACAGCGCTACATAAGCAATGGCTATGTTCTGGTGCTTTTGTTGGCTTCTCTCCTTTTCATGTGGCTTTCCTCAAGTAGGCTGAGTTGTAGGTTGGATGTGTTTAGAGGTTGTCTGAAGGGGCCACGTTTAGGATTAGCAATAAGCAGCTTGCGTTGCATAACCTGTCTGAACACTGTGTAGTTCAGCTTTTAAAAAATAGCTTCAAAATTAACACTGAATTTGTCCCTGGACAGTATTTCTTCAGTCTCAAACAACTCTAATTGAACAGTTATGCTATGAACTTACACTAAGGAAAATGAACACTACTTGTTATCTCACCAGATTTTTAGCATCCAGGTTGCAAGGACTGTAAATCAGAACCAAATTCTCTCTTGTCATGATTAAGTTCAATTTAAAATAGTTAGAATTCTGGTTTAGCTCAGTCACATCATGTCTATAGGCTGCTGTGCTTACCTGTGAGGCTGATAACGCTTTGTCCTAATAAGCTTGCCAACAGCTTAGCTGTGAGATTCAAACTTTTGCAACACATTGTTGAAAAGGTGAAATTCTGTAGTCTGGCAGGTAAATAATGCTGCCATAAGCATATATACTACATGGCTAAACACTCATCCATCTGCAATGCTAGAGCTTTGACAGAGGTGTATTTTCCTGGTTAGGCAGGGACCACTAGCCTTGTAAAACTAGTGCTGGCTTCCTCTTCCAACCTAGTTGCTTCCCCCAATGATTCTTCAGGTTAATAGGACAATGTATCTGGTGTTTCTGGATGTGACTGCTCCTTTGGACGCTCTGCCTTGAGGAAGACTGGATTTTATTTTTTGACACTGCTGTCTGTTTTATCCCAAGCTTATGTGGCTGCTTTACTGTACCTGTCAGGGATTTGATATTTAATGACTGGTTCTATCTCATACAAAGGGACCACGATGGGTGCTCTGCTGCTGCTGGAATACTGCTTCTCTGTGCCTTGTCTGCTGATGCACTGAAGTGTTCTGGTTCAGGGATAATGAATGAGAGCAGCCCTGAGTGCCTGCAGGGGTAATTTTGAGGTATCTCTGCAAAACAATTAAATTAATGCAATCCTTAATCAAACACCTCTCTGCAGACAGGTATTATTCCAGTTTCTTCACGTGTGACTCCCCAGGACCTCCTGTTTTTCCATTAATTAAGGGGCTAGGTCCTTTTTACCTCAAGTGCAGCCCTGCTTTCTGCACAGCTGCACTGAGCAGAGAACCTGTTAGAGTGCAGTCAGGGACACACTGAAATCACAACCCCCTTTTTTTTTTAGAATCTGAGTGGGATATGTCTAAAGGAGAGAAATGGAACCCAGGAAAACTTCACCTTTCCTTACCAAAATGTACTACCACAGAATTATGTTTCAGTAAGTGGATAAAGTATTTAACATCTCAAATCTTGGCAAAACAACTTGCCTAATTTTAACACTATGTCCCTCTAAACATGACTGTTGCTTTGGCCTTAGCTTGTGCACCTAGTTGCTTCTGAGTTTGTCAATCTTTTCAGAGCTGGCTTCTCACCCAACTCTGTTCATGCTGATCTTTGAAGTCAGTGGTCATCTGCTGTACAGAAACAGGACTGGACTGGCTTGTTTAGCTTGTGAAAACTCTGTAAGCAGTAAGTTTTTTCTAGGACTTGCTGTTTAGTGAAGTCTCAGTTGTACCTTATTTTGGTATAAATATCTGATTTTCTAGTTGGGCAATTTTGGGGTAACTTTAACATTTAGGTGTTACAGAAATTGGTTTGGGGGAAGGGAATAGCTGTGTCTTGGTGTTTGTGTCCTTTGAAAAACTTTAATGTACCAAAACACACGAGCTGCCCCTAGATGCTCTCATCTCCTCAGCTGATGTCACACACGTTGTTCAGCAGTGTAAAGGCGCTGCAGGTGTTACAGGACCTCGACGAGAAAAGAGTTACTTGAGTTTCTTGTCATAAAATAGTTACCACTTTATTGGAGAGGAAAAGAGGAAAGCTGACAAATTCGAGGGACCCCGCTGGCGGGTGGGTGAGGGCGGCAGGGCTGGGCGGGCAGAGCAAGGCGGGGCCCGGGGACAGCGGCCGGCTCAGCCCTCCCAGAAGCCGACGAAGAAGCTGCACAGCGAGTGCCAGCGCTCCGAGCAGTACGCCTCGGCCGGCTCTGCGGTGGACTCCGCGGCGGCGGCCGGCGGCGAGGGGCGGGGGCCGGTCCCGGCGGCGGGCAGCAGTCGGAGCTGCGCCTCGGGGGGCGCCCGGCCCGGGCCGCAGAGGCGGGCGGTGAGCGGGGCGCCCGGGGCGCAGGGGTGCCGCTGCCGCCGCAGCCGGCCCAGGATCTGCCGCCAGTACTGGCGGCTGCGGGCGGCGTAGGCCGGGCAGCTGCGCGGCTCCCCGCGGTAGGCGCAGCTCCGCGCCGCGCCCCCTCCCGCAGGCGGCCGGCAGCTCAGCCGCAGCTCGCTGGCCCCCGCCGCCCAGCGCACCTCCCAGCTGCACCGGTGCCGCTCCGGCGTGGAGAACCGCCCCGCCTGCGCCGCCTCCGCCTCCTCCCGGCCCGCCCCGCTGTCGCCGGCGGCGGCCCCCAGGGCGGCGAGGGCCAGCAGGGCCAGGGGCAGCCTCATCGCCTCGGTGGTGCCGGAGCCTCTTTCGGTGCCTCAGCGACGGGGCGTCCCGGCGCGGGGTCCGCCGGCCCGATGCATCCTCCGCGCCCTGCGGAGACACGGACGCTGGCGGGCGGGTGCCGCCGCTGCTCCCCCCTGCTGTCCCCCCGGGGCCGCGCCGGGCTGAGCAGGCTTGACCCTCCAGGGTCGTACCGCCCGGGGCTTTTAGCTTGTTTTCCGCCCGGCTCCGCTGACGGGCCGCCGATGACAGCGGGGCCCTGGGACCACCCCCGCCGGGAAGCCGCAACCCCGAGAGCCCGCACCCGCCAGTTGCAGCATCACAGCAGTGAGCGGCCGCCGCTGGGCAGCCAGACCCCGCTCCCCAAAGCCCCGTCGTTTTCCCCCGAAATCGGTTTCTCTCCCGACGCCCCCTGGTAATTTCCTCTCTGTCCCGAGGGCACTCACTGTGCGCCGTGGGGGGCGGAGGTGTCAACGGGCGGGCGCGCTCGGCGGTCTGCGCTTTGCGGCGGCGGGGCCGGGCGCAGGGGTTATCAATGGCCGGGGGCTGCCCCCGCCGACGCCCCTCCCCGGCCCGCCGCCCGCGGGGGGACAGCGCGGGGACACGCGAGGAGCTCTGTGCCCCGACGGAACGGACTTGGGGAAACTTCCTCGAACCTCCCCCCCTCCCCACCCTTTTTGTTTGAGGAAACCGCACATCGGTACCGCAAAACCATCCCGGGTCTGAAGCGTCCCCGGGAGGTGGCCGAGGGTGGGGTGTGGGTGCCGAGTCGGGGAGCAGTGGGTGTGCGGAGAACCTCCCTGCGGGGATGGGGGGGATTCTGGTGGATGAGAATCGATTTGGCTTATTTATTTTCCTTTGCAACAGATGGAAGTTAGATTACAAAAAGGGAATCTCATTTTGGAAGTAAAATATCAGTGTGGGTTGTTTCTGAGATGGTTATTTTTTGTTAATGTGGAGGCAGGCTTCTATGTAGGGGGGATGCGTTTTACAAAAACTGCCAGAAGGTTCAACAGAATATAGACGTGATCTTTGTGTAACTGCACGTTTGAGGATGGGAGATCAGACACCAGTTCCAGAAATATCTGATCAGATGTAAACTCTCAAAATCCACATGTGCTTAAATTTCATGGGTGATGATGTAATTTGCACATCTGCTCCAAACTGACCCTCTTTCTAAGCTCGAAGACGACAAAGCCCCCAGTTCCCAGCAGCTCCCCGCTGTCCCCTCAGCCGCGGGTCAGCAGCAGAGCGACTCCCGGCTCAGCGCCGAGCCCGCACCGCCCGGCAGAGACGCTCCTCGCCCGAGGCACTGGCAGGGGAGCTCCGGGCTGGCCTCCGAGCTGTCACGGGCTTTTGGAAGGATTATTACAGAGCTTTGTATATGGATATACCCACATCCCCCATGTATATATACCTTATATTTATATTGCGGCGCTGATGTTATCCAGACCATCGCACTGCTGGTGCAATGCAGCAGCCGAACGGCGACTGTCCCAGCGCGGGCAGGGCTGCGGACGCTGCGCGACTCCCGGCTGCCACCCGCGGTGGCTCCGGGGGGACACCTAGTGTCGGCCACCGCCGGGCCGGAGCGCGGCGACACGGGGATTAGCGGAGGGAGCCAAAGTGTTGCCTTCTTTGTACAACGAGATTAATGTTGATGTCATGAACACTGACTGGGACAGTGGCATCTGCTCTAGGCTTGCTTCTTGTGTCACCCCTCCTCTGCAGTGACTTCCGTGAGATGAGAAAGAGATAAAATGGCTTAGGCAGCAAATCATAGGAGAGGATTTATGACCAGGAATCTCAAGTGGAAGCTAGTATCTTCTTCAGTCCCAGAGTTACATACCTAACTACCTCTGCAGGACAAGGCTTAGCTGACCCATTAGCTGCGCTGGGCTATGTGTAAATACTTTTCACCAGCGCTGAGAACTTCCCATGGGCTGCAAGAGGAATCCTGGCATCTAACTTAGGGCTGTGGGTACCATGAGGCATCATAAAGAGCTGCATTGTGACTTTTAAGACCTTCTGTGGCTACAGTGAGCATGAGGTACATCATGTGCCTTAGCTTATTAGTCCGCCAAACCTTGGAATTGCTTTCAGATCTATATATTATTACATTGAGATCACAGAACCACAGAATCACAGAATGGTAGAGATTGGAAGGGACCTTGAAAGATCATCTAGTCCAATCCCCCTGCCGGAGCAGGAACACCTAGATCAGATCGCACAGGAACACATCCAGGAGGGCTTTGAATGTCTCCAGAGAAGGAGACTCCACAACCTCTCTGGGCAGCCTGTTCCAGTGCTCTGTCACCCTCACTGTAAAGAAGTTTTTTCTCATATTAAAGTGGAACCTCCTGTGTTCCAGCTTGAACCCACTGCCCCTTGTCCTATCACTGGATGTCACAGAGAAGAGCCTGGCTCCATCCTCCTGACACTCACCCTTCACATATTTATAAACATTCATTAGGTCACCCCTCAGTCTCCTCTTTTCCAAGCTAAAGAGACCCAGCTCTCTCAGCCTTTCCTCATAAGGGAGATGCTCCATTCCCTTAATCATCTTTGTGGCTCTGCACTGGACTCTCTCTAGCAGTTCCTTGCCCTTTAACTGAGGGGCCCAGAACTGGACACAATATTCCAGATGCGGTCTCACCAGGGCAGAGTAGAGGGGGAGGAGAACCTCTCTTGACCTACTGACCACCCCCCTTCTGATACACCCCAGGATGCCATTGGCCTTCTTGGCCACAAGGGCACAGTGCTGGCTCATGGTCATCCTGCTGTCCACCAGGACCCCCAGGTCCCTCTCCCCTACACTACTCTCCAACAGGTCAGTACCCAACTTATACTGGAACCTGGTGTTGTTCTTGCCCAGATGCAAGACTCTACACTTGCTCTTGTTAAATTGCATCAAATTTTTCCCCGCCCTAATCTCCAGCCTGTCTCTAGGTCTCGCTGGATGGAAGCACAGCCTTCTGGCATGTCAGCCACTCCTCCCAGTTTCGTATCATCAGTAAACTTGCTGAGGGTGCACTCTACTCCCTCATCCAAGTCGTTGATGAATATATTGAATAGCACTGGTCCCAGTACTGAACCCTGGGGGACTCCACTAGATACAGGCCTCCAACTAGACTCCATCCCATTCACCACAACTCTCTGGCTTCTTTTCTCCAGCCAGTTCACAATCCATCTCACTACCTGATCATCCAGATCACACTTCTTCACTTTAGCTGCAAGGACACTGTGGGAGACAATGTTGAATGCTTTACTGAAATTGAGATAGAGATCTTTATCCATTTTCCACATTCTTGCTACAGTTTATGCAATGTGAAATGGAGTTGCTTAATATGTTTTGGATCATTTTTACAGCAGATTACCTTAAGTGTATCAGATTTGGAGGGAAATGTTCCTGTGTGTTTTAATGAATGTTTTGCTGTTATACTTTTTGGACAGTTTACTTTAAATCTTATAGAAGTTGTTACTGTTCAGGAACTAAGGAAAGAAAATTAAACAGAATGAAAACTTTTCTAGCTTCCCTGTATAATAATTTTATCCTCCTTAATATTCTTTGCCATATTCTCCTGGTACCTATATTTACACACACATTTTCTTCCATGACTATAACTCATCTTTTGCAATAAAGCAAATGTTACTCTTTGATACTCATTACTTCTATATTATTTTTCCTGCACATGCTACAGTTTTATCTCTTTGTTTTGATGAGGATTGGGGTGGGAGAAGGGTGGGGAGATCATTCTTACATTACCAAAATCACTGTAGCCTTTTGTTCTGTGTTTGCTGTTAAAATAATCTAGTTAGTCTGTGTTGCTGCTGTGGCTGGGTTTTGACTTCTCTTTCCCCACTGTCTCTCTTGCCTTAGAATATAAGCTTTATAGTTCTAGAAGTTAACTGTTTATGGAGTTAGCTTTGAAAATGTGATCGAAGTGCATTGTGGCAGAGATACTTGCCCTGTATCTGCAGAGAGCCTGAAACAAATCTGAGGAGTTAAGGTGCCTGTCCTTCTAAGTAAATGAAATACAGCGTGCTTACTATGTGACTCCTGCAAGGAGACTAAACTGGAAGGAATTACAGATGTGCCAGGCTAGACTGCAGTTTAGACTCTAATCCAGATTCTAACCTAAGTTCAAAGTGGACATGAACACTCACAGGAACAGTCTAAAACATGAGGTTCAGCTCAATGGAGAGAAATATAAGATACCGGTCTGACACACCTGTGCAAATCCAGGCTGAGGGATGCTGACTGATAACGTCAGAAATGCATACAAGGCTACAGTGAATCACAAGCTGGATGTGACACAGTTTTAACGCAAGTGCAAAAAAGGGAGACGTATAAACAAGGATATCACATATAAGACACGAGAAGTAACGCTGGATGGAGGCAGCTTTAAATGGGGCCTTGTATCCAGTTTTAAGCATGACTCTTCAAGAAAGATCAAGATGAACTGCATTGAGTCTGCAGAAGAGCAATGAAAATACCACAAACCTAGAGAACTTAAAACAGTTTAAGCAATGGGCTTGTTAGCCTAAAGAAGAGAGCTAAGAGGGCAAATATGGCAATACTAACAATTCAATCACTGCTTAAAGCTGTCTCATTCTTATGCATCTTTCCATTTGAGACTATAGCTTTAATCACAGTTTTCATTGGCCAATGAATAAATTCTCGTGTTAAATTTTAACTCTGAACTGAAAAACCTATATTCCATTTATAGGCCACTTCAGCCATGTTGAAGATCGTGTACAAGGAACTGGATTGGGGCTTTGACTTCAGGATTTAGAGCTTTGAAAATTCAGTTGAGTTCACCATTTCTTTTTATTGAAAGCTCCAGTCACTATGAAGAATCAAAATTATTCCTCTTATTTTAGCCCCTAGGACTGCAGCAACAACTGTTAATGATTGCAAAAATGCTTTTGCTTTACCGGTGGAAAGTAGCCACAGTCTCCAGCCCTGTCATCATAAGCTTATTTTCAGAGAAGTGGGTAGTGTAAAGAACATTGATGATTCATAAACCTTAATTGTTCTAAATACACAGCATGAGGATAGCTGTGTTTAACCTACTTGTTTGAGCTACTGGTTTTCTGATTTCTTGTTACCTCAAGAGAATAAAATCGTATTTAGTGTGGTAATAAGCACCGTCTACAGAGAGATAGACTGACCTTCTCAACTATGTGGTTTTGTTCAGGGCAAGCCAAGCTCTGCATAGCATAAAAGACAAAAACTGGTGGCTGAAGAGTCATGTAGAGACAGACCTCTCAAACTGGTCATGAAGCAGAGTAAAATATTACCTTACCTTGGGAAGGTGCCAAATAATTCCATTCATTTCTGCTGGGCACCTCAGAAGCTCAGGCCCTGAAGGGTATCATGTACGTATTGGCTTTACCGATGGGGGTGTCTAATGCTTTGTGTCTGATTATGCTGGAGGATCTTCTGAATGCAGACAGTTATATGGCCCCTCACCCTGAGCTAGAGCACTGCAAGACCAAGTCATGAAGCATTTTTCATCATCTTTCCTCCTTCCATCATAAACTGGCAAATAAGCGTAACAACTGAAAAGAGTTTGGGAAGATTATTTACCAGTTAATATATTATTAGCACCTTAAACCCGAAGATAGATGAAATTCTGAGGTTTGTGTTCTGTTTACGAAAGCATAGAAGGAACAAAGTAAAACAAGTATTGCCTTGTTCACTCTTTCCTTTAAACTTATTGAAGCGCTTCTCCAGGGTCAGACAA
Organism: Pterocles orientalis; assembly: GCA_011057875.1. Taxonomy (NCBI): domain Eukaryota; kingdom Metazoa; phylum Chordata; class Aves; order Pterocliformes; family Pteroclidae; genus Pterocles; species Pterocles orientalis. Next base: position 123,348 of record WKFP01014190.1, read on the forward strand.
TGCCTTTGTCAGGGTTTTTGGTGTGTTTGTGTCTCGTTCTTTCCTTCCTTGACAATAAAGTTCCAGTGAAATTCAACCCAGCCTTTCATTCAAAAGATGGCTTTTTTTTTGCAAAGTTATAGAGAAGTTAAAGAAAATGTGTTATATTGACCAGAGATTAGCAGATTTACAAGTCAATTTCTTATGCTGCAGCATCTGTTTAAAATCATCCATATGCCCATCTTTCAGTCAACAGAGCATGCTGCTGCTGAATGCTCTGCTGGAAGGCAGGCCATTGCAAGGCACTTCAGAATCATCTCAGAATATGGCTTCTTTTTAATTTGCTTTAACAAAAAATGTTCCACAAATATTTCCACCATCTTTTCCATCTTGCATTCCCTGCAGGTTTTTACACAGGTCATTTAGCTTGTATTCTCCGACACTGTGTTTTTCACACCGGAGTTCAGGAAATCTTTGAGGTTTTGGTAGTGGTTTCATTGCTCCATAGGAACTGCTTTGTTCCTCACACCATGTGTATATTCCTTTCTTGCTTTGACTTGTATATTCTCACCTCAGATTATTGTATTATTGTGTTCACTGACAAGAGCGCAAGCCACACTGCCCAAGTTGCAGAAGGCAAAGGCAGTGACTGGGAGAAGGAGGAACTGCAAGCTGTAGGAGAAGATCAGGTTCGAGACCATCTAAAGAACCTGAAGGTGCACAAGTCCATGGGACCTGATGAGATACATCCACAGGTCCTGAGGGAACTGGCAGATGAAATTACCAAACCACTATCCATCATATTCAAGAAGCCGTGGCACTCTGGTAAAGTTCCCGCAGACTGGAAAAGGGGAAACATAACCCCCATTTTTAAAAAAGGAAATAAAGAAGACCCAGGAAACTACAGGCTGGTCAGTCTCACCTCTGTGCCTGGGGCACAGATCATGGAACAAATCCTCCTGGAATCTATGCTAAGGCACATGGATAACAAGCAGGTGATTGATGACAACCAACATGGCTTTACCAAGGGAAAATTGTGCCTGACGATTTTGGTGGCCTTCTACGACAGAGCCACAGTGCTGGTGGATAGAGGAAGGGCAACTGACATCATCTACCTGGACTTGTGCAAAGCCTTTGACACAGTCCCACATGACATCCTTGTCTCTAAGTTGGAGGGACATGGATTTGACGGAAGGACCACTCGCTGGATAAGGAACTGGCTAGATGGCCGCACTCAAAGAGTTGCGGCCAATGGCTCAATGTCCAAGTGGAGACCGGTGACAAGTGGTGTTCCACAGGGGTCAGTACTGGGACCAGTGTTGTTTAACATCTTTGTTGGGGACATGGACAGTGGGATGGAGTGCACCCTCAGCAAGTTTGCCGATGGCACCAAGCTGTGTGGTGTGGTGGACACGCTGGATGGCATCCCTTCCCTCCAGAGGGACCTTGACAGGCTGGAGAGGTGGGCCAATGCAAACCTCATGAAATTTAACAAGGCCAAGTGCAAGGTCCTGCACATGGCCCGAGGCAATCTCAAGCACAAATACAGGCTGGGCAGAGAATGGATAGAGAGCAGCTCTGAGGAGAAGGACTTGGGGGTATCGGTGGATGAGAAGCTCAACATGAGCCGGCAGTGTGCGCTTGCAGCCCAGAAAGCCAACCGTGTCCTGGGCTGCATCAAGAGAAGCATTAGCAGCAGGTCAAGGGAGGTGATTCTCCCCCTCTACTCTGCTCTCATGAGACCCCACCCGGAGTACTGTGTTCAGATGTGGGGCCCCCAACATAAAAAAGACATGGACCTGTTGGAGAGAGTCCAGAGGAGAGCCACAAAATTAATCTGAGGGCTAGAGCATCTCCCCTATGAGGACAGGCTGAGAGAGTTGGGGTTGTTCAGCCTGGAGAAGAGAAGGCTCTGAGGAGACTTAATAGCAGCCTTCCAGTACCTGAAGGGGGCCTACAGGAGAGATGGGGAGGCACTCTTTATCAGGGAGTGTAGTGAGAGAACAAGAAGTAACAGGTATAAGCTAAAAGAGGGTAAATTTAGACTAGACATTAGGAAGAAATTTTTCACTAAGAAAGTGGTGAGACACTGGAACAGGTTGCCCAGGGAAGTTGTGGATGCCCCATCCCTGGAGGTGTTCAAGGCCAGGCTGGATGAGGCTTTGAGCAACCTGGTCTAGTGGAGGGTGTCCCTGCCCATGGCAGGTGGGTTGGAACTTGATGATCTTAAGGTCCTTTCCAACCCAAAGCATTCTATGATTCTATTTCTGACTAGAGATACACGCTACTTTTTCCAAGCATGTAATTTTTCTTGTTTAAAGTGCCACCTATTAAATGTTTTCTTCTCTAATCTGCCTTCCACTGTGAGGATGCCTCTTTTTAAGTCATGTAAAGGTTACCATCCTTATTCTTTACCTTCAAAAGCAAACTTATGAAGCTCTTTCATTTGTTTCTCAAATGTTTGTCATTGTTGTCTCCTTTCACAGAGAACCCACGTGACCGCTATTTTCTACCTTCATTCTTCGCTGTATAATTAATGGACTGACCTCAGCATTGACAATGCCCCTTGTTGAGGCTGGTATGGGAGCTGCTGAAACACTCCTACCACTCCAGGCTTTTCTGTCAGCTGATCAAAACTACAAGACTTGTGAAAGGCTGAACTTCAGCTTTGCCTTTCCCATTATTTAAGATGGTTAAAAACAAATCTGCCTCTGCTCACTAATAGTGAAGGAAATAACAGAAAAGATTGATTTCAAGTACTACTAAACAGAGGACTTCATTAGAAGACCAAAAATGACCATTTCATTTCATAGAACTTACAGCTGGTCATCCTGTTGATGGACTTAAAGAAGCAGAAAATACATTCCTCTTTGTTGCAACATGCATGCAGACCTACACTATGTAATTCAAAAACCATGCAAGTGTTGTAGAATGAAAACGAGTTGCCTTTTAAATTCATCTTGACTGCTTTTTTTAGACATAGAAAAAAGGAGGAGAGGGGAGAAAACCTAACATTTTATCTGAACATTTCTAGACACATGAAGTGTTAAAATTAACTCAACAAATGCATCTTGAGACTAGTTCTTTGCAGTCTTTCACAATGTGGTGGTGATGACCAGCATGCTGTGAAAATCTTATTTCATAATTTAAGTGAGAAGAATAGCTAAAGAGCAAAAGAAGGAAAAAAGATAAAATGACACAGGAGATCAGTTACTAAAATCTTACCAGAGAATGCCTGTATCAGAAGGTGTGAGAGAGCATTTTTATTTGAGAAGCAGCAGGCATAGCATGAGGGTAGCAGCTGGTAATGTAAAACCTGGTACTGCAGCATGAACTCCCCATCTACCACGTGTGGGAGGAAACGTGTTGTACAGATCACGGAGAAAACTCAGAGGGGAGGGTTTGCTGCTTATTTTTCTTCTTTTTGTGAAATGCAATAAAATTTCATATTCGGAAAATCTAAGTTTTGAGGGTTTCATTAACAAAATGTAGTTGCAGAGCTCTTACAAAAGGAAACAAAAACTATAATCATTTGACAAACAAGTTGTAAACAGAAGACAGCATTCTTGAAACTAGATGTTTTCTAGTTTTAAAAAATAATAAATTCTATAACAAAAGGTCTGATCTACCATGTTCCAGTTAAAATTCCAGAAAACCTAAATGACAAACGTATTAAACATATAACCAACCGACCTGGTACGCTTAATTGTGTAATAAAACATAATACAAATAGTCTATTTTTTTCCAAAGAAAATTGTAAATGTGGATAGTGATTTCTGTATATCATCACAATAAAGTACCTCACCTGAAGCTGGAGCAAGTTCAGACATTCAGTTTACTCAGAGCTTAATTCTTTTGCCAAACTGCTCACAAAGTGAAGGCTGGAGATCAATTTTATGTTATGTGAGCTGATATGTAGACCATTATAAGAAAGAGTAAATGTTGAGATAATTATGAAAGATATAACTCACCTAAAAGGTAGATTTTATTCTTTTTCCCCCCCAAAAAAGCCCCAGGTCAGTGATTTTATGGAATGGTGTGTTTATTTTTGTTTATACTGTGGTTTTATCTAAAGATCTGAGGTAAGGGGGAGAAAGCTTTTGTATTAGACACTAGCAAACAAACATCAGGGAAAGACACCTGTGTCGTGGGTTAAGCAGAGCAGAGTTAACTTTTTTTTTCCTTTTCCCTTCTCTTCATAAACAGCTAGAAGAAGCTATGTTTTGAATTCCTGCTCAGGAGAGAATTGATAAGAAAAGAACGTTTATAGTTATTGCTAGGATGTTGTATATATGTATATAGTATTATTATTTCTAATATTATTGTAGTTTAGTAATTAAATTGTCCTTATCTCAACCCACGAGTCCTCTTTGCCATTTACCTCTTTAATTCTCTCCCCTATCATTGGGTGGGGGCAGGGACTGTGTGAGCGGGTGTGTGTGGTTTGGCCCCCAGCCAAGGGCCAACCCATCACACTTCTGGACAGAGAATTTGATCAGAGGCTTTTCTAATATAACTAAAGCAATTCTGGAAATCATCTTTTGTACTGAAACAAAAATACCAAGCAGTCTGTCATCAAATAACATCTTTGATGATGTGTTTGCAGGACTCTGCACTTGTGAAGTCTCATCTCACAGAATCACAGAATCACAGAATGTTAGGGATTGGAAGGGACCTCAAAAGATCATCTAGTCCAATCCCCCTGCCGGAGCAGGAACACCTAGATCAGATCGCACAGGAACGCATCCAGGCGGGCTTTGAATGTCTCCAGAGAAGGAGACTCCACAACCTCTCTGGGCAGCCTGTTCCAGTGCTCTGTCACCCTTACTGTAAAGAAGTTTTTTCTCATATT
>WKFP01014190.1:148782-163857 GCA_011057875.1 Pterocles orientalis
GGGGGGGAGGTGGGAGAAGGGGGTGACTCGTTAAGAGTCATTTAAAAAGGAGCCACCACTTTAACCCCTCCCTTGCTATCAGACAAAAACACCCCACACAAAACCATAACACCCAATTTTTTGGTTTCTAAAGAAGAAAGAAGAAGAAGAAAGAAGACGTGAAGAAGACAGCAGGACAGCACAGTCAGCCACACAGCAAAAGAAGGTGCAGTCGCAGGCCCAGCACTCCCACTCCCTGCAGCAGGCTGAGAATGGCATGGCCACTGAAAGGACATGAGCATAGGACCTCGAGGATGTCCTTCCTGTGGAGCAGCCACTGTCCCCAGGTGCCAGTGCCCTGGGAAAGGGGTAGACTTTTGAGAATATGGGTAAAGTCATCCCCCCCCCCCTTTTTTTTTTTTGGAAGTCCACCTGACTGAGCAAAAGATGTCTTTTGACTATTGCTGTGGGTGTGAAAGGCCCAATAGCAGGAGTGACTGCCTCAGAGGGCTTTCCAGGTTATCAGAGTGGAGATGTTTTCTCTTTCAAGCTTGAAAAAGCTTTGGAGTGAAGGCTGGCAGCAGACCAAGGAGATATCAGTCTGGTGCTACTGTAATTCATGGCTTGGAAGCTCTGATTAATGTCCTACAGGATAAGCATGCCTAGAGTGAAAATTATGGTTATTAATTATCACAATTAATTTATTGTCACAATGTAGTTTGGCAGCACTAGTATTCTGCTATAGTCCTAAACATAAGAGACAAAATGTCTAATCACCAGTTTGCTGTCTTGAAACTCAGGTCTGTTATATATTTCCCACTGTTAACAAATGCACACCAAAAACATTTGCCGTGATGCTGCCTCTGATGAATATATTACTGATTCAGGCTTTAGTAAACACTTTATGGTCTGTGTTATTTTATGCATTCATTTATTCAAACTACTTTGGAAAATTGATTCTTATCACTTTGATGGTTTATACATTTTTATTTCCTGAAATCTAAATGCGGTGTTAGACTTTTCAGAATGACCATCAAACAAAAGAGCAAATCCAGCTCTGTGTACATAGTAAAGATCATTACCTCTTGTCAGGTTTTTAGTATGATCTTTATCTGAGTCAGCTTTGTTACCAACAGCAAAAAAACGCAACTAGTTTGCACGCTTGATCATGTTATTTCCTGTCTGTTACTATGACGCATCACTGGCTTTTTTTTTTTTTTTTCCTCCTCTTCACCTAGTCAGAGTCTAGGGAGTTTTTCCTCTCATCCTAAAGCACATATCTTCACCTGGTCCAATAAATCACTCTAGACACATCTGACTGTTTGTCCTAGATCTCCATTGACTGTAACAGAAGCTCAGACAACTTGCTCACATGTAGTTAGTCACTTTTCATGCAAAAGTCACAGGATTTGAGCCCATGAAAGAGTGTATATAAGCTCCATTCAGCCAGTTCAGATTTAAATACAAAAAGAGTAAAATGAAGTGATGTGTTCTCACTGAGGGTAGGTGCAAAGATGAATTAGTTAAAAATATATTAAAATGTTGAACTGCAGAAAACCCTATTATCTTGAAAGAAAAAGGGGAACCTATCAACGGTTTCTGCAAATTTTACAAATGGAAAGGTCTTCTCACTACCTAAACTAAAATGGCACTGGCTCAAGATGAAATTCTGCTCCTCTGGAGAATGAAGATGAAGATAAACCTACATTTTCTGCAGCATCTTTATTCATTTTATGCCTCACACACATGAAGCTCCTGCATACATGTCCACATTTCATTTATTGCTGTCAGTAGTTCCACTAGTGGGTGGTTTTCCTATCATGTAGCTAGTTAACTTAGAAAATGTGCAATGAAGGCGTAAGCCCCAACTTTTCTAAATTGTCTTGAATGATCAGATGGAGGTAGGGATTGGTGAGGGACAACAAGCTTGGGATTTTTCCAAGCCAACTGTGCTAGGAAAATTAATTACTCTAACATCTTGGTGTTTTTCTTTGGTGTAAACACAGATTGGGTCTTAGAAGAACCAGACATCTGAGGAGTAGCCTGCATCTGGGGGGTCCATCCTGCTTTATGTCTGTCCCTTTGCAGTAGGAGAGGGGAGAGGATTCAGGAAAGTGAGTTAAATTATAACAATGAGATAAACAAAGTTAAGAGCTATGTGGTGGGAGTCTGTAACCACGGTAACAAAACCACTTAAGTACATCAGAGTCCAGGGGGACTGGACTGATGGTGCTTAACATCCAGAAAGCCACTTCAGCCCCCTAGGTGAGGAAAAAAGCAGTTCATGAAGAATGGAGAATTCTTCACGGAATAATTTTTACAGAGAAATACTCAACTGATTGAAATATACTTAATATGGTATGCGTAGGTACATCATCTGAAACACAACATAAGAAGCATGATTTTGTCAAAAGCAAAACAACAGATGCTTATGGCAACCGAGTTTTATAACAGATTTTTCTTTTTACTACCTAGGTCAGCTGTTTCTCACTTAAATTAAAGTTTTATTAAAATGTTAAGGCATCAGCTTAGTATCAGAAGGATAAAGAAAAAAATATATATAGTTGAGGTATGATCTTGGCTACCTTTACATTGATATTTCCACTGAATGCAGCATTTGTTAGTTACACCTAACTATAAGCTTGTGGATGAGACTTTTTACCTTTATCATAGCAACCATAGTATGCTAATAGCAAACATAGTAATTGCTAAATCAGAACTATTTAATTAGTTTTCCATTTGTACATACATTTGGATGGACTTTCTAAGGATAGACACAATGTTATTTAGTCTGTATTCAACTCAGCAAAAGAAATTACAATAATTTAGCAAGAACTAAAGGGAGAAGGAGGGAAGAATAATTCTGGAAAAATATTATCTCCCCTGATGTCTTAGAAATTAAATTTAGCAATATATAAAGGCTAAAATAAATTTCATGAGTGCCCTTCATGAAAACATCCAAGTAGAGGAATCCAAAAGCTTATATAAATACAAAGCTGAATATCCCTGTACTGCTTTTTGCCCTGAGAAGTGGCTGCTTAGACTTTGGACAGTGGAATAATTTGTCATTTTGCTGGTGCTGGTTTCCTTTTGATTTTCTCATTTTCTGCTTTGATTATTATTTGAAGATGGAGCAGCAGGTCGCGGGAAGGAGGGGAAGTGTTAAAGCTGGAAGAGGGAAACCCTTTCCCTCTGCAATATCCACACATGTCTGTGCATTTGTGAAGGAGAAAGAAGATGGGGAAGATGGAAGACTTTCCCTGCACTTTTGATACATGAGTAGATATCTAATCTGAGGGGTGGGGAGACTAGGAAGAAATCTAATCTTTTTAGGTTTTGCTTATTAGGATTTTGCTAATAGGGAGTTTCTTTGAGAATGACTTTTCCTGTTGTTATGGCTTGAATTGTAGAATTGTCCCAAGGGTTTATGTCTTCTCATGCCAAGTGATACATGCTTTTTCAGTCCCTTCTTGTTCCTGGAACTGATATGGACCAAGGCAGTGCTGTAGCTGTAACAAGCTTCCTAAAGTCAATTATGATCTCCTGAAAGTCTATGTGTAATCCAAAACAAAGCCCTATATGAATACGATGACAAGCAAACAGATAAGCAATAAGCAACAGAACATAAAAATGGAAGCATAATGTCAAGGCTGCACATGTGTTCAAGTTAATCTTTCAAGAGTACTGCTCAGGAAACAAGATTAAACATTCCATCAGTGCAGCGTCCAAATACAACTTTGCTGTCCTGCTGTTGGCTCCTGCTACAAAGATGATGCATGTAACTGGTGGCACTATATTTGGTCTTGGAACCAACATCCTGATGGCTGGTTACAGAAATATCACCTGGCATTTCTGCTGGTACCTCTGCCACACATGGCTGTGGGAACCAGCCTTGGTCTTTCATGACAAAGGAGATCTTGTCCTCACCCTGTTGTATCTCCAGCTCCAGAGAGCTCTGCCTTGAAGCTTATGTTTCCTTTTCCTTGAAGAATGCTATTCACTTTTTAGCCCAGTTTTCTAAGAAGGTATGCACATGTGCATCCACGTATCTGTCTCTGTTTACCCCCCTGATTAACTTTTAAACCCAATGAACAATTCCAGAGAAATCTGACAGCAGGAAAAAGCTCTCAGCTGGATAAGCATCTCTACAGCCACCCAAGGAGGCTACAGAGACATTATTCCTATTTCTCATGTGCAATGTAACAGTGAGAAGAGCTGCCATATCAGTTCAACTACCTAAGCTTTTAACTGACCACAAAAAAGTTCATATTCATTTTAGTCATGTAATAGAACGAAATAAGAGTTCTCGGGAGGTGTAGCTGGTTGAGAGCTTTGTCATCTGACAGAAGGAAAGGAAATGGGCATTATTTGACTGAACAGAGAAGGCATTTGGTATACATTGTAAAGCCCTACTTTGCTGAACTGGAACATGTTTTGATTCAGATGTTTAGACATTGGCCAATAAGAGTGTTTAGATAAGGTATCTGTGAGGTTGGGCTGTTTTGACATCGAGGATATTTAAAAGCTATTTTTTAGGTCACTGTTACGCTAATGCTGTTGTAAATGTGGAACTGCTAGGCATGGAAGTGAACTGCTTTTAAGCAGTAAAATACCAGACATATATTGTGGAGAATACATAAAGTAGTATGTAGATCTGATGATCTGAGTTACAAAAAGTGTTTGAGGAATAGCCATAGATCTTCCTAAAATAACACCTTCATCATTTGTGATTCATTATGTCCTGCCAAGCCAAGAAAGTTGTGACACAGAAATGGAAAAGAAAGTAATGCCAAGGTTTTGCTTTGGAAGGTTTTTCTTTTGAGTGGCTGCAATGGTGTAAATAGGAAATAATTTTGCCTCTTAATTTCTGCTGAAGTAAACCTTTGGCTTTTTGTAATAATTTTAATGTATCTCCTTAGACTTGAGCCTAACAATGTTAATTGAATCTTGTGTAACCTAACACAGGAGCTTGCCCTGTCATGAGAAAAATGTCAATTAGAAATCACAGCTGATCAGTAGAAAAAATTATTGGGAAAATAAGTCTTGCTCATTTACTGTTCACAAAACTGCAGGGTCTGTAGTACACTTAACATTGAGGAGCCCTTCCAGTCTAGGAAAACAAAAATGCATACAGTACCCATATTTACGAAATTATGAAATCAGCAACAGCATAAGATATAGTCCGAAGGGCTATGCAGTGTCACTTTCATATGAAGTACCTTCAGTAATACGCCACTTAAAATGAGTATAAAAAGTTAACAATATGCAATTTCTGATATTTATTGCAGCCTTGAACATTACACTGCACTTACTACAGACCTTACAGCTGTAACCTATTGTAACATGTATCATCTGCACATCAGTAATGACCGTTGTCAACTAGGTACAAACACTTATTTCCATCATCACTTACAAAGAGCAATTTTAAACTGTCTCTTTAAAAAGCTTCAGTAAAGACCAGTTTTTTTCTTCAGGTAAATATCTGTTTATTATCAGGTACAATTTAACAAGCACTGATAAAATAGCTTTTTCCATTCTTAACACAAATATAGTTCCATAAATCAAAGCTACCATGCTTTTCTGATGGTTCTTAAGAGAAAACGTTATTCAAATATATTCACCACTTAATTTCTGCCACCCACTCTGTCATACACTAAGTTTTCATCACTCTGTGTATTAAGTCCAGACCACTTCCTGAGCGAGACAGCTCTCATAAGCAGGGCAAACCTTGTGAGAAGGTAAATCTTTCCCTTCCATTAATTAACAGCTGTTATCACTAATAATGAGACTGTACACAAAGTAAAAAAAACAAAAAAAACAAAAAAAAAAAAAAAAAAAAAAAAAAAAAAAAAAAAAAAAAACCCCAAACCTCCTATGCATAATAATTTTACATGTGGCCTTGACTGACAAAAAACTGCCTGCCCACAGAGGGAAGATGCGTGTGGGCACGGAGAGTTAACTCTCTGAGGAATGGAGCCAGCTGAAGCTCTTGCAACAGAAACAGAAGTGTAGCAGGCAGCAAGGGAGTCACACTTCAGGATAGTGTCCTATCAAGTGTGTCAGTACACCCCCAGGGTGGATTTTAGTGTGAGATGAGATGAGATGTCTCTTACAGCTCTAAGATATAATTTTGGTTTTTTGGAGGAGATAAAAATACGCTGCCACTCTCACAATACCTGTTTCTGGTTTATGTAAGAAGGAAGAAATTCTTCCTAGCAAGGAAAATCCTCTCACAAATTAATTGACCCTTTAGCATCTGAATCCATGTATAGTTCACAGATGACTACCTAGAAAATAACCAAAAGGGATCAAAAAAAACCAAACCACAGATCTTGTATCTCTTTTAAGGAAATACTAGGTTTATTTCAGGGTTGCTCCCCAGATGAGGCACTACGCATGCTGAATTATAGTTGTTAAACACTAAGAAAAATGGCTAATCACTAGGAGAAGGGAAACACACCAATGGGGTATCAAAGTTCTTATCTGTATGCTTTTTTTTGCCTTAAAGAAAATAGCTAAGGATCATTGAGTGCAAAATATATATATATATATCTCAAACATCTTAAGCTCAATGCTTAAGGAATCGTGTTGTCACAGTGAAGCAGGACTAGCAAAGATCTCTTTAAGAGATCATTACATTATGCCTCTGCCCCAAGACAGGATTAACAATGCCAGTGTCACTTCTGACATATGTTTAGCAATGTAATCTCAAAGACTTTTACTGAGAGAGATGTCATAACCTTCTTAGGCAATCTGCTCCAGTCTTTAATTATCCTTATTCTTGGGAAGTTTTTCCAAAGTCTTGCCTTGGTCTTTCTTACAATTAAGCCCATTACCTCTTGTCCTGTCAGTCTTGGCCATGAAGAACAGATTAAAGGCACACCCAACTATCATCCATGAAGGACACATTCCTGAAATAGCAAAAGCATTTTTTTTCCTGTAAGAATCAATGTGATGGAGGGAAACATGTATGGAGACTTAAGAACTACACACACTTTAGATTCACAGAGAGATGTATCACTGAGAGTCTGTCTTTTTGGCAGCTGGCTTTTCAGCACAGATCACTGTTGTGAAAGCTATCAGCTATGCCATCTATAAGACTGAATGTCCAAGAAAACTCTTGCAGTGTAAGCATTCTTAATGTCTCTTTCTGGACAGATGCACCTTCATCATCTTCCTTAGATGAATCAAGGTCAAACAACTCAATCACAGGTAAAGGACAGAAAAGGGGGGCAATGACAGCGGTTAGTGGAGCACCGTATTAAATGCTCAGCAGCAGAACTCCCAAGGGGTGGACAGAGAGTGGAGGACAGTGGGGTGATGCTGTATTCCCTTAATGTCTGCTGAACCCTTTAACATGTACAGAAATGATTGTCCAGTTCCCCCAGAATTTTCTCTCCTGCAAGCCATCCAACACGCATTTGCTCTGCCTTTTGCTGATGTTCTTATTTACAAGTAGTGAAATGGCTTCAGAGAGATGACTTGGTCACTTTTTATTTTGTGGACCAGCTTGCTTTCTAGAAGGACTGGCTGTCTCAACTAGTAGGAGAAAGAAGGATTGCAGCTGCCTCAGCTGATAGCAGCTATAATTGCTCTGGAGTTGCAGTGTTAGTTCTCAAATACGATCCTGCTGTAACTTCAGCCTAATACAATACTACATTTTAAAACATTTGAGGATGAGGAAGATCCTAGCTTAGTATCATTAAGCCTGGGTATCAAAGTTTGGCATCTGAAACTCTGCTTGGGGTCCTAGACAAAAGCTATTTAATTTTCCACGGTTTTGAGCAGTCTTTTGACTCAACATATGATAGTGACATTTTAGTAGAGCAATTTTTATTTAAGAGCCTAAACACAGATTCAGCCCTCTAAATCCAGACAGGGCAGCTTTGAATAAACACAAAAGTAAAACCAAACACAAACATTTAAGATCAGAACTATGGACACTATCATGTGAATCATAAGAGGGGTGAAAACTGGGTTTCAGCAATGCAGCTAAATCTAAGATTAACTTATCTATGTAAAATTACATTGTAGAGTCTCAGACTATGAGTTGTTTTTATTTTGATCTAATTATCTCACTATTCTTAATAAATATGACAAGTTTGAAGCATTGGAGTGAACAAATGCATGGGAATATCTACTGACGGTGAAAGAGAGTGAGGGGTGAAAGTGTCTGTGGGAGAAGGTTAATATGTGGTTGCTATATGCTTTTGGGATGGAATTCATATGCCTGTCACCCCTCCAGGGTAAGAGCTGCAGGTCCCCATCCATCTGGGATGTGACATTTTTTTGCTGAGGGACAGGTGTCACTTCCTTGGAGGCAGAGTGAACTCTCCTGGTGAGATGCTGTGTGTGTGTGTGTGTGTGTGTGTGTGTGTGTGTGTTTGAGAAACATGCATCTACTTATGCCTCTGGAACAGAGTGATGGGGTCTCTCACACCGACCAAGCTCTGTACAGGGGGTAATGGTCTCCAGGGATAGCTCTGCCTTGCAGCCAAATTGCAAAATGGCTGGCACCTGATGACTTTCGGGGCTGCTGCCAGGGACTGCTGGTGTCTGAGAAGTCAGAGGTCTCTTCTCCAACAACATCTCCTCACTGCTGTCCTCTCCCTGAGGACTTACAGCATGGGGCATGGGCTGCACCCAGGCAGTGACAGCAGGGAGGGGTACTGATGATGAGGCAGCTCCTTCCTTCTGACAGGTGGTGTCATGGTAGTAGGAAACCAGCTCATTGCTGAAGTTGACCCTCTCAACAGTGGATCTGGGTGTGCCACAGCAGAAGCGCTGGCAGCCCAGCAGATTGCTGAAAGCCCGCCTGAAGTCTGCATTGAAAGCATAGATCACTGGATTCACTGAGGAGTTGGCCCAGCCAAACCACACAAAGATGTTGAAGGTGGTTTGGCCAATGCAGGGTGGCTGATCTTCCTGGTCACTCTCCAGCTTGGGCTGGCAGAAAGGCAGCAGGCAGTTGAGCAGGAAAAAGGGCAGCCAGCAGCAAACGAAGACTCCCATTATGATAGAGAGGGTCTGCAGCACCTTGGTCTCCTTGCGCAGGGAACTCCGCAAAGAGGAGGTGGGCTCCTTGCCATGAGCTGGCCACTGTCCTCCTGCTCGCTCGAGGGTAGAGATGCGGCGAATCTGGGCCTGGGCAATTCGGTAGATCCTGGTATAGGTGATGATCATGATTGCCACAGGGATGTAGAAGCTGATAAGAGAGGAGGTGATGGCATAAGTGCGGTTCAGGCTGACATCACAGCGGGGCATCCCAGGCAGCCAGGAGCCTGGATATCTCCTGTCCGTGGTTTTATGCCAGTGTAGCTGCACTGGGATGAAGGAGATGAGGATGGAGAGGGACCAGGCCATGGCTATCATGGTGCAGGCAAGGCGCTGCGTCATCCTGCGCTCGTAGCGAAAGGGGCTGGCAATGGCCCAGTACCGGTCCAGGCTGATGATGCAGAGGTGGAGGATGGAGGCAGTGGAGCACATGATGTCAAATGCCACCCAGGTGTCACAAAAACGGCTGCCGAAGAGCCAGGAGCCGCCGGCCACCTCAGTGACCGCCTTCCAGGGCATCACCAGGAGGGCAACGCAGAGGTCCGAGACGGCCAGCGACAGCACGAACCAGTTGGTGACCTTTGCGCGCAGGTGGCGGAAGCGCAGGACAGCCAGGCACACCAGCGCGTTGCCCATCAGCGTGCCCAGCACCAGCGCGCCCAGCAGGCACCCGGTGAGGGCCCGCAGCGCCCGCGGGCCGCCCCCCGCCGCCGCGCCCCCCATCATGCGTCCTCCCGCGTCCGCGGGGCAGCGCCGGTCCCGCTCCGCCGGAGGCAGGGGCCGCCCCGCTCCCCCGGGTCTCCCCGGCCGCTCCTGCCGGCGGGACGCCCCCCGAGAGGGCGGTGGGACACCTGGCAGCCGGCGCTGTCCGGGGCTGGGAGGGCGGCTGCCCGCGGGAGCATCGCTGTCCGCTGCCCCCGTCTCCTGCCTCAGTTTCCCCGCCGCCCTGGGGCTACTCACCGCGCCGGCTGCTGGGGGCCTCCCCCGCCGCCTCGCCGCGGCTCCTTGCCGGGAAAGGGACCGTCCCGCTGCGGCGGTGGAGCTGCGCCGTGCCTGGGGAGACCCGCGGGTTCCTGCCGGAGCGCCGGGATGGACGCGCAGCAACTTTGGTGGGCGTTGGTGTGTGGCGGGCCGGGGGGGGGTGCAGCTCCCCGAGCAGCGAAGGGGGGAGCGGAGGAGGGAGCCTACGGCAAGACGGAGATTGCGGCCGGGAGGGAAGCGGCGTGAAAGTCCCCAGGATCAAGCGGCCTTCATAACTGCACGGAGGGAGGTTTTCTCACGGCATCTCCTTGGGAAGACTCCTTCTGCAGTCTTCAGTTTCTACTTGTGTAAGTGTCAGGGATGAGGATCTGGCGGTCTCCAAGTATCTCCTTCTTTGGGAGACCACGATCAAATTTCAGGGTTCTTGAAGAACAGGATAGCACTTCGTGTCTGTTTATGTTGAGAATGCTGAGATCTGGGTATTAGAAGCTGTGTTTTCACCAAAACTATTTTGCTGTGTATTTAGTGTTTTGAATTGAAATCCCATGTAAAGAAACCAAAAGCATAGAAAACTAAGACATCTCTAGTTTGGATTTGTTGTATTTTGGCAGAAGGTTATTCGTGCATTCCCTCAGATACAGGCACCAAAAACCCTGCCTCTTTATTTTTCAGCCAAAGGTGTTTTCTGATGTATTTCAACAGTCTTACCTTTGCTGTTATATTCATGTTGTCATATGAATGTCTTGCATGTATTTACAGCCTACTTTCAATAAAGTACCCTAATGCAAATAGGGCATAATCTTTTATTTTGGAATAATTTATACAGTAGTTCTGTCATGAGAAAAAAGATTGGGATATGAATAGAAAACATCAACTCATGTAATTAATTAACAAGGCAAACAGGCAGTTATTTTTAGGTCAGGTATTTTATATTTTCGTTTTGCCTTGTAATTAAAATTACTTCATCCACTAGTCCAATACAAATAATTTTTAAGCCAGTAAGTACGTGACTTCCATTGCACTGTTATGATATTGCTGGTAGTTAGAACAGAGATTGGAAATTTTTTGAACAAGTTTTGAACAGCCAAGCTGACAGCTTAGCCTTTAGAAATTAGCATATTTAATATAAA
This sequence comes from Pterocles orientalis, assembly GCA_011057875.1. Taxonomy (NCBI): domain Eukaryota; kingdom Metazoa; phylum Chordata; class Aves; order Pterocliformes; family Pteroclidae; genus Pterocles; species Pterocles orientalis. The sequence goes on from WKFP01014190.1 coordinate 159,927, forward strand.
CCAGCGGGATTGGTTTATACCATTTGGTTGTGTTTTTTAAGATCCTAGTTACTTTGCACCTTGGACACCACAGTTTTCATAATGCAGCCCTCTGTGTGATTCCTCCGGTGACACTGAAAACTGGAATGCATTTCTTGTTCATGTGTTTTGTCTCTAAGACTAATACATAATTCATAGAATTTATCTAGAATCTTCTCTGACAAAATATCTATTTTGTTAAAACAGTAATAGCTGTCAGAATAACACAGGCTGTAAGATAAGAGCCAGCTCCACACCTTGTCTTATTTGGAACCATCTATATATCCACATACATGGATTTTGCCAACATCTGCAAACTAAATCTTGGTTTGTAAGAATTTTCTACACACTTGCTAATTTGACTTAATACATTGAGTCTTATTTAACAATCAGTAAAATGACCCTGAAGAACAGAATATATTTGTGAAGCACTCTAAATAGGACAGTAGATGGAATGAAGGCAATGAAAGGAAAGAGCAATACTTTTGCATATTCAGCAGATAGTAGTGCTACAGGGCTCTGTAGCAGAAGGTAGTTTTATCCTTATAAAAACAACTGGTTTCGGTGCCTCTGTGTATCTCCAGTTCTCAGGATCTCATTATGCTCTACAGACATCTCTTGCTCCTTTTCAGCATGCATTATAAAGGGAAGTGTATGTGATCATGCTGCTTTGTGTGCATGTGTTTTTATACGAGTGCACTACTTCAAAATTTTGAGGCTGTTGGCCAAAGTCAAATCTGACTGAGAGGTAGATGTCTTGAAAAATTTATTTCCTACAGTTGTAATTAAAGTAGGCATCTGGGTAGAAGTCAGAACCCCGACTAATATCCTCACCGATAGGAAGGTTGCAGTGTGGACTCAACCCTTACTAAACACAAGAGAATCCACATGGAGGGAGACACTATGAATGCTCTTATCTTAAAGAAAACAGACACAATCATCTGCTTAGATACCAGAGGATCCAAGTACAAGATGCAAACACTTGAGAAACTATACAGTGAGTCAGTGACAAAGACAGGAATAGAAACATTGCCCTGCTTTTACTCCTATATTGGGCATGGTGGAGTGAAATGTAAGCTTATTGGAGAGGGAGGAAAGAGAGACGGGGGAAAACACAACGCTGTGTGAAAATCAATGTGTGCATGAGTTGAAAATGCTGTAAACTTTGATTTGAAGTCCTGCAGCTATTTCTGGAATTAATCTTACTCAGGATAGAACAAGAAGGGTCTGAGCAAAATAATGTAAAAAAGTACTGATGGACCAGATAAAATGGTCTCTTTTGACTCCAGAAAATTAGCAAGCTCATTCCACCTGTGGAAAAAAGAAATTGTACCCAGAGAATATATATAAAATCTACTGCAATTTGTATAATGTCACTGTATTGTACATTTTTAAAATGCAGTCACTGTATTCAAAATCCTTCTCCCACAGGAAGAGAAAGGAGAAAGCCTGGTCAGGCAGACATATGTAAGAAACAAAAATCAGTTTCCTTCTCCCTCTCCTTTCCTTGTCTTACTTCTTCCTTGTAAAACTACCTCATCCTGGACTCAGTGCTCAAATATTTATAGCACATATTATGATTAAGAGGAGATTGGATTCAGAATTTAAAATGAAGCCTTCTATGGTTTACTTTGATTGCATTTGGAGCTCATGCCTCTGTTGAGGTCCCTGATGTGCAAGCTGGCTGGGCAACTGAAACAGGTGGAAACACAACGCTCCAGCTGGACATGGTATTTCAGCCCAGACCTCAAGGTGCCTCCTGGCAGGGCACTGCAGTTCTCACGTCCTATGCTGTCACACTGCAGTCTGCTGGGAAGCATGAGCCACCAGCAGGTTCATGACAGGGTCCACACTGTGCTTGCAAGCAGCATGCAGACTAACGCCAAATCTCACTGACGTTACCTGGTCTCGTAAAGACAGTGACCGTAGACTTCATCCACATTTATCCAGTGCCAATCATTACTGCTTTGTCAAAAAATGTCTTACCAACAGTGGTTAATTAAATAGTTCATTTAATCTTGAGATCTTGTCCAAATGGGGAGCATTATGATAATCAGCTTAATGAAATAATATAATTTAATTGAATGTGATCACACTGTGTAAAGAAGTATTGAGGTACTGGTGAAATGATGGTCTGAATAAGTTGTCTCCCTTGCACTCTGAAAAACCATTGATAGTGTGTGATGGTTTTTCTGATTACCTTTACAACTGCTTCTGGGGACTAATCCCAGAAGTGGCTGGGAGGAAAATGAAGACAACAACACTGCACCTGAAGCCAATATGATTATCTGTCTATCCATCTCTGTACAGCTAAAGAATCTATCCAATTTCGTCCATATGTATGTGTGTGTACACTTATAGTCTTGGCTTTATATATTATATTAACGCTTTTAATACCATGTGAGTTTTGTGAACTTGATCATATACTGAGACCGCTAATCTATTTGTATAGCAAATCCAGCATTTACTGTTGAAAAGAGAATACCTTTTCATTAGGGAGATATGGACTAACGGTATGATAGAACTGGAAGTCACTGAATAATTCATTGTTTCAGAAACTGCCTAGATACGTTAAAGAAAGAATTACTAAATCTACAGCTAAGTAGAAAAAGCATGTTTGGTCTGTTCAGGCTTGACAGAAATAATTTGAATGTGTGATGTCCAATACAGAGTCCACTGTAGCTCTTCACATCATTAGAAGTTAATACAGTTCTTAAAGGGATTTCACTCTGAGTTGTTCAGTAAATCAGCTCTTGAGTTTGAAATGTCTTTAAAGTTAAGTAAGGAAGAATAAAAGTGATGTAATATGTAACTAAATTACTTTTCTGAGGAAAGTGTCTGGCTTCTCTCCTAGATATAGAGGGCAGAGATGTCGAATTCACTTTTTGGAAAAGCCCTTCAAGCATCACAATATGATAGTTTATGAATACCAGTCTGTGGGGATGTTGTGATGCTTTCATATGATCTAATTTAGAAGACAGTCCCTGTTCGCTACTGGGATTTCCCATGTCAGGGTGCTAGGAGAACAATAACTACAGGTAAATGGCTTTTCCACAACAGTTACTGGTATCACAACGCAATGGGTACTCAGCAGTGAAGATGCTTCCTCTTGAATGTGTGGATCACTAAGTGGTTAAACAGATTTCCTTGGGAGATAAAGGGGAGTTTCTTAATTTTTTTTAGCAATCCTTCATGAAAAATAATATTTAAGAAATTTTAAATGTCAAAGAATAATTGCCATCAATTCTTCCTTGTTGCTATTTTGACGAAATCAAGCCAGTAGTTTATACCAGCTACCGGCTCCATCATCCCAGCATCTGAGCATCAAGGTGAGGAAGGACTCATCTTTCTTATGGCGATAGTCTTGTTTAATGTCTCGCAGCTCACGCCTAGTTAGAGGCCAGATGGTTACCATCTCTAGTACGATTTTTCTTCCTTTTTCCCCTGCACTCATGATGGCCCTGCTCTGGAGGGGCCCGCCTCCTCACTGTCAGTGTCGGGAGTTTCTTCCTTCTTTCTTAGCTTGTTGACCTTCGTGTTTTCTTCTTCTGTACGGGGGCAACGGATAATGGCACGGACCATGAGGTGCTTTTCGGTGAAGTTTGAGTAGCAACAGTCGTGGTTGCTGTGCTTGGTGTCACAATAACATCCGTGGCGGCAGCAGTGGTGGCAGCCATTTTTCCACATAGTTGCTTAACCCTAGTAAAGGCGGAGATGATGGACGAATCGTGAATGTTATGTATAAACTGAGATACATTCAGGAGGCCTAGCAGCAGGATCAAACCTGAGGAGGGAGAGTCGATCCTGGAACTACACTCATGATTCCCCCAGGCAGGGGGTGCACCTCCCCCGGAGGCACTCACAGAATGGAGATAACAGTCTGAGCATCCCAGACCAAGAGCTGACCTGGGTA
>WKFP01014190.1:172870-232326 GCA_011057875.1 Pterocles orientalis
AGAGCGAACGCAGGCTCCCCAAAGCGAGATGAATCCGGAAGTGAAAAAAAGCTCTCCTCGAAGAGTCCTCTCCTAAATACTGGGTATGACGTGCATGGGATGGAATAATTGGTCAGTCTGCTTCTCAATCTTGACTTAAAAGCAAATCCCAAGCTAGAAGCCGGGCTCTCTCTCTGTCTATTGAGAGGAGAGAGGCTGAATGTATCTCATCCTTGAGAACAAATAGCAACATCCTAGCAATAACTATAAAGGTTCTTCTCTGTTCTTCTCTTATCAATTCTCTCCTGAGCAGGAATCCAAAACATAGCTTCTTCCTAGCTATTTATGAAGAGAAGGGAAAAGGGAAAAAAAAATTAACTCTCCTCTGCTTAACCCACGACAGAGACCCCACCTGGAGTACTGTGTTCAGATGTGGGGCCCCCAACATAAAAAAGACATGGACCTGTTGGAGAGAGTCCAGAGGAGAGCCACAAAATTAATCAGAGGGCTAGAGCATCTCCCGTATGAGGACAGGCTGAAAGAGTTGGGGTTGTTCAGCCTGGAGAAGAGAAGGCTCCAAGGAGACTTAATAGCAGCCTACCAGTACCTGAAGGGGGCCTACAGGAGAGATGGGGAGGCACTCTTTATCAGGGAGTGTAGTGAGAGGACAAAGGGTAATGGGTATAAGCTAAAAGAGGGTAAATTTAGACTAGACATTAGGAAGAAATTTTTCACTATGAGGGTGATCAGACACTGGAACAGGTTGCCCAGGGAGGTTGTGGATGCCCCATCCCTGGAGGTGTTGAAGGCCAGGCTGGATGAGGCTTTGAGCAACCTGGTCTAGTGGAGGTTGTCCCTGCCCATGACAGGGGGGTTGGAACTTGATGATCTTTAAGGTCCTTTTCCAATCCAAACCATTCTATGATTCTATGATTACCAGATACACAGCTGAGACAGCATAACAGCAGTCAAGATTAGGAAGGTGAATGCATGACCAGGAGCTGGGACAGAGGAAGGTCTGTTCACACCAACACTGACACTGAAAAATTGTTCACTCTTTTCACCATTTGCTCTTATACACTCTGTGACAATTTCTTCAACTTTCCGTGAAAGGTTGGAAAGCTTCTACACTAGCAATAGTTTATAATAAAATCCAATTAAAAGATTTAATCTGCAAGTAGTCCTAAACCCAATTCAGTTCTTGCCGAATTCAGGAGGAAAGACTCTTTCAGTTTTCATCTGTTTTTCTTAGTGGACTTCTCTTGCCACTGAAATTAGGGGACAGACTTCCAGAGTGCCCAGGACCTTGGCTCAGCCTGAGCAAACATTTTACACCCATGCTGTGTATATATACGTATATATATATATATATATGTATATCTATATATATATACACACACATAGCACCTGTAGGTTCAGGGCAGTACAAAATCAGATCAATTAGATTATTCCTAAAAAGTTAATATAAACTTAGCTTATGAAGCAAAAAGAATGTGTTTGGAGAATGCAAAGATGGAGTCCTGTTCTCATAGTCCCCAATAAGTATTACAACACTTTTTTTTTTTAGGAGTACATATCCAATATGACTTGGAAAAAAATTAAAAGGAAAAATCCCAAGAATCTATTATTTTTTTCGTGCTTTTTTTTTATCAGCCATAAAAGCAATTTTGTTAGTAACACAGCAAGCAAACAGAGCACAAGACTGAGACAGGAATTCATGATAAGGTTGTAATCACCATGGGGGAGGACTAACAAATCCATATTAACTACATATTACAAAGTAGAGCACATGCAGTTGAATGAGCTCCCAGAAAAATATTTACTGCTGTAGGCTAAGGACCATGCTGACATGGGTCTAATTAGCAGATGAAATAAATAAAGGAAGAACTGTTGTTGTTGGTCAAAAAAAACAAAAACCAAAGCCCGGACGACTCAGATAAAGGCGAACTGGGCAAAATATTCCCAGGGAAGGGAGAAAAGGGCTCAGATCTCTTCTTCATTACAGCAACTCCCCTTTCACTTAATCCCAAAAATATGCCTCCACTAACAACACAGGGTTACTGCCTGAGTGAGTGAGGATCCCCGGCTGAGGAATGTGAGATCCTGTGTTGCCTGTTTCCTTCATCTGTTCCTTTTCTTCCACTTTATCTGTGCCTGCTGTCTGCCAGCTTGCATCTGTTCCTTTGATGGATCCCAAAGGGTGGATTGGAACAAAAAGAAAGAGAAAACTTTCAGTCTCTGTGAAAACAACCTGAGGTTTCTGGCAGGCAGATGGATAGAGCCTGTGGATTAGGTAAGTGTCTAATTGATTTGCTGGATAGAAAGAGGAAAATTAAAAAATATATATATCCAAAAATCCTTTTGGATCATACCAGAAATATATATTTTTTTTCATTTCTCTCTTTTCTTCTATTAAAAATCAGTGTAACTACATTTCTGTTTTCGACGTGCTAATAAGTATTTCTATTTGGTTTTATGTTAACCTGGTTTCAGGTAAGGGTGATTTCTAGGTAACTAACTTGCTGTCCCTGCGGGTTTGGTGACATTTAAACCACGAATATTGGGATATGTTAGCAGTCTTTCGCTTCTCAGTATCTTAATGGTGATACCCAGAGGGTAACAGAAGTCCCTGCATACGTATGTCATCTATATAGACCAGTCCAGCAGTGGGCAACATGGAGGTTACATGGAAGGAGAATCTTCCGGTGACTGACAATAACCCAGAAAGTCTTCTAGCCCCTAGCAGAGCAACAGCAAATACAGGTTACCCCACTGCAATGCTCAGGGAGGTTTTGGCACTGTTTGAACCACAGCAAGCATAAGCATACACAAACAAAGAGCCACAGGCTGAATTATCTTAATACAGGCATAGAGCATGTTTGATCCACAAGCAGTGTAGATTAATTCCAGGACTGCAGCACAACTGGGAGTGTGCCAAGGAAAAACCTGCAGTATGCAGGAGTCTGCAAAACATCATGTCTCTGAATGTCTTAATTAATTGTTATACTCTGTGATGAGACCTTGAACAGAAGGCATTGCATTAAAAGTGCAAACTGTTATTAGTGGGGTGCAAAGATGTTCTTGCCAAAGTAGCATTTCCAAAGAAATGAGAGCCTCTAAACTGCCAAAGAGCACAACTGTATTGAAAACAGAAGAATATCTGATATTTTGGGAGCCATAGGATACAGTTGTTCCTATATATTGATTTAAGGAAGCCATTCCGTATTTTAATTACAGAAGCAATAAAACAGCACAGGGTAACTAACAGCTACATATTGGTTATGTGTATAAGTATTAAATGTGTATTTTGGTTATCAGCAATGGTTGGCACAAGAGATAATCTAGTATCTGTGGCCTTGCTACGTTGTTCTTTTGAAAAGGAAAACTCAGTGATGGGCATTGGCCTATTTTTTGTACAGTTTGTTGTTGTGGGTTTTTGGGTTTTTTTGATTTTTTATTTTTTTTTTACAGAGTAGTGCTCTTTCTCAGAACTTGGAAACAAGTTGTAAATTTACAGTTTTCTCATTCATAATTTCCAAAACTGCAGAGAGCATCTGATTCATGAGCTGCCGATGGGAACTGCAGATGAGCACAGGAACTTACATAAGAACATAAGAAAAGTCATTCCCATCAGACTAAGGGTCTGTTCAGACCAGTATCCTGCCTCTCAGGCAGACGTTGGGGCTCTGTTACCACTGCTAGGAAAATGTCTGAGTCTCCCCAGTAGCACACGCAGCTGTACAAGCTTCGTCTCAGTGGCCTCAATTTTGAAACAATGAAAGAGAGTCCCTGAAACCTCTCTGAGCAGTGGCATGCTCTAACTGACTGCACCTTGCCAGGTCTCTCAGCCAAGCACTTGCCCCGTTTCCCCTTGAATCCCTGTAAATATTTTCCACCCATAGTACCTAGCCCCAAAACTTCTCCTCTCACTTCTCCTAGGAGAATGCCTCTTGCTTGCGTGTTGCCTGTGCACTCCTTCTCTAGAAAGCACAGCTGGGCCTGTGAGATTGATTTCAAGAGAGCTAAGGCCCATCTTCATTGTTTATAGAGGGGATCTGTAAAAATTCTTAGAAATAGGGAGGATGAGTGTGGGCCTTGGGCCCTGCATCTCTTGGCATCAGCACTGCGGTTCCCTGAAGTCCTGGCACAGCAGCCATAAGGAAAAGTATAGCTCACCACTCTGTAGGAAGTTACTTTAATGACACAGAAGCAAATCACCTCTCTCCTCAAATCATTTGCTATTCTTTTCCTTGAAGAAACATAAATACAGGAGAGAGGAAGACTGTCTGGAGTTTAGGCTACTTTATCTACTGTGGCAGATGGCCCTGCCGGAACAGTTGTCATGATTTTGGAGTCAACAGTCTTTGCTTCTCACCACCAGGCCTGTTACATAAAGGAAATAATTTTTAACAGGCTTAAATTAAATATTAAAAATTAAATTTTTAATTTAAGGCTTAGCACTTTCAGTAGCCATTCTGATGGTAAAATTTACTGCTTTATTAGGTTTTGTGTGCACGCATTCAAGGTACAAACCTACATCACCTTGATGGCAAAACGCTAGTGACAACAGAAGACTTACGTGTTTGCTTTTCTTAAATCAGTTTTCTCAAGTTTCATTCAATATCACAGCTGGCTGGTATTTGCATTGGGATATGTTAATGCTAGGGTAGCCCAAAAAAATCTCAGATATCTGGCCTGAAAGAGGAAAGATGGTTTCTGCTTTATGGCAAAGGCATGCTCTTGAAGAGACTCTACCAGCATTTGATGAGCAGTCTAGACAAACACAGAGTGTAACTGCAGAGTAAGAATGTTTATTGTAGCATAGTTTGCAGGCTTTGTGATCTAAATTCACTGTGCTAAAGTGATGGTCAAGAGAACTGCAGTCACAGACCTTTTTTTGTTTTTGTGGTAGAGATCAGTCCTGACAGACCTTCGAACTTAATTACTGGATACTTCGCCTTGACACATTAAACATCTAAGGTTTTAAAAATTTCACACTAGACCTAAGCCCCACGGAGGTGTCAGTTTTGTGGGGAAATCAGATCACTATGTTCTGCATTTCAGCAACGGGTTCTTGTTCCTGAATGAATGACTTATGATTTTCTCCGCAGTGCCAGTAGCACTGTGTGAGTCTAGTTCTGCAAGGACCATACACCGAAGCATGCAGAGCTCACAACCATGTGTTTTTAGCACTGTTGACGGTATCCCTTGTCACAAATCTCTGCAAGATTAGATCCTTTGCCTGTGTTGACAGCCTCCTTGAAAACAATTGCCTGGCTTCTGTTATTGCAGGATATTACTTATGCTTTAAACTTGGGAGTAAAAAATGGTCTGTATCACTAAAATCCATAACTGGATGGGGCAACACAGATCAAAATGGAAACCAGGGCTCAACTAATGACCTAGAATTGTCCTAATTATATGAGATGTGTGACATTTCCTAAGTGTTTAGACCCTTGACAGGGTGCTGTTATAGACGGGGGCTATTCCTAATGAGGGACTGTATTGAAAGGTCAGCTGTCAAAATCAGTCAAGGATGCAGACACCCCTAGTTCTCTGTGGTCAGTGTATTTAACAACCCAGAAGGCTGCCTCTCTCAGGCAGCAAGTCCGGGTCACTGTAGCACACTATATATCTCTGGAACAAGGGGCAGGGCTGCAGTTTCTTCAATCCTTAAGTAAGGAGCATTGAAAAGCCTTACATTGTTCTTTACAGGATATTTTAATTGTTAACACTTTGTAGCAAAGTCTACACGCATTATTTATTTCTACACTGTCTCAGTGAGGACTCATTTAGCTGAAATTTGTATGTGCTGCTTGTAACATAAAATAATGAATCCAGTGAAGATTGCTTCCTTGCTCTTTCCATGACTGACAGTGAGAACAAACAAGCTGGATTCCTCTTGCTTAGCTCCTGTTTAATCTGTATTCTCTTGCTACCACTCCAAAACTGACACAGCACTCGGAGCTGACAGCCTTCTAAGGTAGAAAAGATCCTGCTGTCTTCTTTCTGTCATCCTAAATGCCTGGAGTATCTTCTTCATGGCTGAGATATTTTATAAATTGACATAGAAGCTTTATTACTGCAGAAAAGTTTTTAGCAAAAGAAAACTCAGCCTCACGTTTATGTAACATGACTTACTCTTTCTTCACAGAATCTTATTTGGTAAAGTGCCTCCTTCATAAAGGTCACCTAGAGACCCAGGAGCAAAAAGGATCTTATTCCACGCAAATTGCCTAATCAGTTTGAAGACAATATAAAATCACTGCCTAATAAGTTATTCACAATATTCAACTAAGCATCTATTTTCTTTTCACTAATAAATTATACTATTTCTCATGTGATTATCCCTAAAACATTGGGTACTGAGGAACTCACTACCAGATCAGAACTATAGTATAAATGCTGTCATTTTCAACAATACCAGGCAACAGCACAGTTACAGTAACGGTGTGGTTAGGGTAGAATCCTCTGTTGTAATTTCTTTAATGTCAAGGTAAAGATAAGAGGTTCCCACTCTGGACAGTGGGACTCATGCTCAACCTCCAGCCACAGTTTAACTCTTTCACTTGCGATGATTCAATTGTCTGGGTTGCCTTGCTGTAAAATAAATCAGCGAAATTATGTGGGATTTTGGTTTTCTGAAATAGATGATTTCACAGATCTGCTTTAATAATTGTAACATGGAACTGAACTCTACCAAGGCCTAAAATATGTTCCTTCACTCCTAGTCCTTTTAGAAACCCTGCCCTTAAAATTCCTGGATTTTATAACAACTTATCTTCTCTTTAGTCCCCACTTCTTCCCTGTGGATTGCTGACAACATCCTACAGACTCCAGATTACCTGCTCATCCTTGCTCCTCCAAATCAGAATCACCTTCTAACATGAAACTGGTTGCCCGTGGGAGCATGCACTTTTCTGTGAATTATTGCCTAGACTTTCAGATACTTGGGTCAAAGCTGTTTCATTACCAGCTATGTGCGAACTGTATAATACATTTCCCTGCTAATCACATCTTTAATTCTTTAGTTCATTGAGGTATTCCTCAGGATTGAGCATTTCTGGAAAATACAATACTGAGCTTCAAAATCCTCATTCCGCTCCAAACTCCATCCTACAGCAGGGATATAAAATCCAAAATATTATTTGGAAATCTGTTATTACTTCAAATATATATATGAGATTAATCCGCCTGTCTAGCAAGTCCTAGATGGGGAAATCAATGCAAATACAGTGAACTAAGTGGTTTTATTTTGTGCAAAACAACCTGCAATCCTTTTGAATCCCTGGCATAATTACCAACTATCCCAGCTGCAGTGACTAAAATAAATTCACCATAAGCCAATCTTGTGTTAGAATCTCAGTGGCAGTCTTCATTTTACTTAGCTTGTTTAACATCTGGTACTGTTTTTCAGGTTCTGCATTAATTAAAACATAGGAGTCTATTCAAGAATGACACTGTCATGCAGCATCCCAACTAAACAGTGAACACTCTGTTGAAAATGAGCGCAAACACTCTATGGATTTCTGAGTGTTTCCTTAAACCTAAAATCCTCACTAGTAAAGACAAATATATGTCTCATTTTGTCCTGGTGCAGAATGAGTTAATGGATAATTTATACTTTATGGATTCACGCTGCATCTACCCTTCCTTACTTGCCAGGCAGAGAGTGCTGCTGCATTTCAACAACAATTAACTTTTAATCACATTATCCAGGGTAACAATGACCATCGATGTTAAGTGAAGTCACCGTTGATCTCTTCTTACAGTGTATGAAGTTACCAATTTAAGATGGGTAGAACAATACCAAGACTCTTTTAAAAATTACTTTTGAAGACACAGTATCTACCTTCCCCATGGCTGCTGACTACTCCAGTACTCTCTGGGATATTCTGCTTGCCACAGCAGTTTAACTGCAATACAACAGAAGTGCGAGGTGGATGGATGAGCCACCTGCCCAGACCCATAGTCTGAAAGAGGATCCATAGAACATGCTGCACATGATTTGCACAGTCTCCTTGTACAGAGAGCCTCTATAGCACCCAGGATGCATGTTCACTCAGCAGGCACAGTGATCATGCCCCATGTGTTTGAGATGACCCAGATCAAAGTGGAGAACAGAAAACCTATCATCTTAGTTACAGCAAAAAAACTCAATTAATAAGCTTTAGTTAACAAAAAGTTTAATTAGTTAATCTTTGCTAATAGTTTGTTTTAACCAAAGTAGCCTACAAAGTACTCCCACAAGCGGTTCATCTGGCATATCCAATGGATAGGCAATCCTGTTGACCTTTCCTGTGCGTTTTTTGCAAGCAGCCGAGGCCAATGGTCCTTTATCTAGCACAGCTGTAGCTGGATGAGGCAGTATGCCTGCTATCAAGATAGCCAAGGCAACACAAAACAAAATCTTCTCCAGGCTCTGAGATCCCAAGTATTTGCCAGCTATAGTCAAGTCAAAAGAGGTGAGATCAGACTTGCTTGTTACATGTAAAACACCCAGTGTTGCATGTCTGACCTCAGAAGTACAAGAAGTGAAAAAAAAAATCATAAACTTCATTTTTTTTATTTCTTTATTAAATGAAAGCCCAGGTAGCTTTATATTGCAAAGTCCTGTCAAGAAGCCATAATACAACAAAATGCATTAACTTTTTATTTGGGTGCAGATTCACACTTTCTTTGTAAAATGCCCACAATTTTTAAGAAAAGAAAAAACCAAACCATTAAAGGAGAATGGCTGTTCCTTCCACATGTCTATGTGATGGGTGAGGCCTTTCTCTCTGGGCATTCCCTGCTCGCCTGCCTTTAAAAGCAAGGACCTCCAGCATGCTGCAGGACATTTGAAGGTGGGATTACTAAATGGAGGACCTCGCTGGCCAAGGATTCCCAAGAGAATGGTCCTTCCCTTGTTACCAGCTGTGAGTATTTGCCCTGGGGATAAAAAAAATATTCTGTTGGGTTGAGGAGCTGCCTTTGGTGCTTGGCTAGGAAGAGTGGTAGCGTACTAATCCTTGCATGGGGCCTATTGTTACTGCTTCTCCAGGGACTTGAAGGCTCTTTGCCTTTTCTGTTACCTGTGATTTTTGGCTTTGCTTCCTCACTCGATGTAGGGGCCTGTACCTCCCCAACATTAATCTGAGGAGTTCTGAGATCCCATCACTGCTCCGGAGAGGATTCACCCCAGGGTTTCAAAGCTCCTGTCCTATCTCTGCGGCTCCGTGCGGGCCTCCGCCCCCTCCGCGGCAACGTCCCTCTGCGGCTCCCCGGTGAATAACGGCACCGAGCCCTGTCCCCCCCTCCGCCGGGGGTGAAGGGCTGCAGCCCACACCTCGAGGAAACCGGTGCCGGGTCTCCATGGGTCCTGCGCCGTCCTCCTCAGAGCCCGCTCCGGGAGCGAGCCCGCATCTCCCGGGCTGCGCCGCCGCTCCTCGGGCGCCCGCCGGCCTCCGCGCAGCCCCGTCAGTGCGACGGTGCCGCCTCCCCGTCCTGTCTCACCTCCCGTAAGCACACCTCGGCCTGGGGACCAGGCGTCCCTCGCAACACCCGCGCTTCTGTTAAACGTATTTTTATTATTCCTTCAAAAAAAAGGGGGGAAAAAAAAGGTCATCACTGCCCGAGGCGTGCGGGGCAGCTGGACGGCCTTGCAGGCTTGTTTAACCCCAGCACGAGTGGGCAGGCGGCGAGGCCCGGGGCGCTGGCCCTTAGCTCGCCGCCGGGGGAGAAAGGAAGAAGGCTGCCGCCGCCGGGCTGGGGTGGGCGCGGCACACAGGCGGAATGCGGTACGTGCTGCACGCAGCGAGCATGGAATACGGTAGCGGCCTCTCTGTCGGGGAAGATCCGGTCTAGGTGGCATCTCTATGGTCCCGGATGTGGTTGCGCCGGGGAGGGGGGGGCGCGCTCCTCCCGCCCGGCCTCTCTATGGTGACTTTCCAGGGGGAAGGGCCGCCGCCGGTGCCGCGCGCCTGCGTGAGCCGGGCCCGCCGCCTCCCCGGCCGAGGCCACTGTGTGACGCGGTGAGTGGCGCCGGCTGCCTGCGCTCGCGGCGCCGCCGGTGCGAAGGAACGCGCGAGCCCCGCCCCCCTCGGCCCCCGCCGCGCCGAGGGGGCCGCGCCCCCCGCCCCGCTGCGCCGCTGGCATCCCCGGGGCTCCGCAGCGGCAAATGGTGGGGCCGGATGATGCCGGAGCTCCGGGCAGCGCAGCCGTGCTTCCCGCGGGCCGGCAGGAGGCGGCGGCGGAGGAGGCGGCGGCGGAGGAGGAGGAGGACGGGGAGCGGGATGGGAGCCGGGGCCTGAGCCGGCGGAGCTGTGGGCTGGGGCAGGAGCGGCTGCTGCAGCGGTACCTGGCGGCGCTCGGCCCTGCCGCGGCGGCGGGTGGGAAGCGCTGCCCGGAGAAGCCCGCCAACGGGGCCGCCTGCATCGTGGGCTCCCCCGGGAGGATGACCAACGGGGACGTCGGTTTCCTGTTGCTGCCGCCGTCGGAGGACCCGCCGCCGCCCCCTTGGGCAGGACGGGATGAGCCGGAGGAGGAAGCGAAACTGCAGAACGGGGGCTTCCTCCCCTGCCCTCCCGGCCCGGGGGACGGCGGGGTCGTCCCCGCGGGAACCGCCTTAGAAGAGCCGCTGAGGAGCTGCCGGCTGCGGAGCGAGGCGGAGCGGCGCGGGGGAGCGGCGGCCGGCAGCCCCCCGCTGCCCTTCGGCCCGGGGGCCGACGCCGGCAGCCGGGCGCAGGCCGCCCCGGGCGTGCGGACCTTCCGGGGCCGGGCGGAGCCCGCTGCCCTGGCCCCGGCGCCCCTCGGCTTCACGGACGTGAACCTGAACTCCCGCAACACCTACGAGGTGAGCCGCCGCCGCAGCGCCCCGGAGCACCTGCCCCACGGAGGGACGGCGCCCGCGGCCCCGGCGCCGCCGCAGGAGCCGGCGGAGAGGGCCCGGTGGGCGGGCGTCGCCGGCGCCGGCAGCAGCTTTGCCGAGTTCTTCACCAGGTAAAGGAACGGGCGGCGGCGGGGCCGGTATCGGTGCCCCCGGCAGCGGCCGGCCTTGAGCCGGGGCGGGGGCATGCCCGCGCGTGGGAGCGGCGGGCTGGGCACGCCGGGGCTGAAGTCTGGCGGGGCGGTTCACGGGGGCGGTGGGGTTGTCCGAAGGACCGTGTCTCGGTGTCAGCAGTGTCTCGGTGCTGGTCAGATGATGAGCGATTCCAGCCCCGACGGGCTCTTGCCACCAAGTAAATGTTGCTGCAGCAAGAAAGAGGCTTTGCGTTGGACACGAGGGTAATTTGATAAAGACACCTTTGCTGCTGCAAACTGTGTGGACTTCAAACTGGAATTTGCTTCCTGTGCCAGAGCATTTTGGTGTTGGAATGAACACAGTGGTGCTGATTAAACTGCTTGGGGAATCAGGTGAAAATTTCTGGTACTGGAAGCTACTTTCAGGTGATTCTGAGAATCATTGTGGAAGTTGCAAAGTCTTGTAAAGCTTTTACTAGATGCAGTTTACTTATTCCAAAGACTGGCGTGGGAAGCTTCAAGGAGTAGGCTTTCTGCTCGAATTAAATTTGGTTTATGTTGAGTTTTGAGTTTCTAGCACAAAACCAACAACTTGAGGATATCCAGCTTCATTACCTGGGGACTCTTGTGGCATCTCTCACTCTTTAGCATACTGCACAGGAGATGCATCTTGACTATAATAGTTTATATCATACTTTTATTATGTTTGAAGAAGGGAGTTTAATTTGTAAGTTTTTAGGAGGTTTTTATTCTCCAAAGCCCTGGGGTTATAGTTCTTGTGTGACAGTCACTCTGATAGCACAGTGGGTCTCTTAAGTGTTTTGAGAAGACAGAATAAGATTAATTCTATTAACTGAAGAATTTATATGGAAGAGGAGAGGTTTGATCTCAAGGCAGGATCCCAAACTGGGAAATGGGCTCCTTCTGCCAACCTGTGGGAAAGGGAGAGATAGATTCCTGCCTGAGGGTAAGGGTAGTGGCAGCTGCAGGGTAAGTTTGATGCCTCCACTTTGTTTCAAGGAGTCCTGTTAGTGTTCTTCCCTCCCTCACTTTTTCTTCCCCCATGTTACATGGACTGCAGTATATTACTTTCCCTTTGCCCCATTACTTGAACGCCTCTGACCCGTAACATTGGTGCTGGCCGCTTTTTGACCCAAAGTGGTAGCTTAATGAAATTCTTGAGAATTTTCCTCATAGAAAAGACTGAACTTGGTGTGCAGTAGAAGTTGTCAGTATACACTGATATTTGCTGTTTTCAGTGAAGGCTTGGATAACACATGGAAGAATTTAGTTTCTTCTATCCTGGTAAAAGCTATAGTGCTGACACCTCAGTGAAAAAAAGGTTTACTGGAAAGCCAGTGTCATAGCTCCTGACTGCCCAGCTGGCTGCACCTTGTGTGCATTTTGCTTGGTGAGCAGTAGAGGCTTCAGAGACTTTACCTTAGTCTCTGCGTATACGTTCATAAAAGTGTCTTAGTTACAGCTGATTTAATCTGAGCAGCCTAAATGAGATCTACTAATAAAAACCACTTTTACTGATTTTTAAAAATAACCTCAAACTTTTCTTCCTTGATAGATTTGTCTCTAGATACAGTGACACTAGTTTGTAGTCTCCTTTGCTTAGAGAAGTGGTAATAAAACTTTCCTCATTTTTTTGGACTAGTTAGTTCTTGTCATCTGGACTATTTCTGATACTTTAAAAGCCTAGATTTCTCACTTTAAAAAAAAAAAAAGATTAATTCAAAACTGACAGTTGCCATTGTGAGGGGATTTTTCTCTAGTTCTTAGAAATACTTTGGCTCTTAGTAATGAGGACTCAAAATTGTTAAAAACTGTCCTGTGATTGAATGTTGATAGCAACTGTACCTCCTTGTGAGGCTTCTCAGCAGATGGTTACTTATATTTTTGAATGAGCAAAGAGCCATAAATGATACTGCTCCTCAAAGTGTAAGGTGTATCAGGTGGCCATGTTCTATCAAAAATACTTGCTAAGAGAGAACAAATTGTTCATGTTTTGTCACAATGTGTACCTGCTCCTACAGTGTACCAGAAGAGGTACTGGATGTGCTAAACACAGGTAGTTCAGCAGTCTGGAGCATCTTATATAGGATGTTTTGCACTTGTAATGCTCTGTCTAGTTTACAAATTGTCTAAAAGTTGGTAGCTCTCATTTTTTCTATTAGTCATAATTACATGGAAATTCTTTTAAAAGGTGCACATTTCTTGCTGTTATTTTAGAACTGAGAGAAGGCCAGGGTGAAGTCCTGCTGTCTTCAGGGTGAAGGCTTCATTGTTGTAATTGCCTAGTCAGACAAACTCTTTGGTTGAGGCAGATCTGGGTTAGGAGGCTGCTGTTTCCAGCTGCTTGTTGCCATCTCTTCAGTTATCAGACTGGCCTGCTTCACAGTTCCTTGAAATCATCCATGTTAACTGGCTGTCTTCATTTCGCTGAACTGAAGGAGAAACCGATGGGGTGAGGTAGGGGAAAAAGCGAGCAGCTGTCAACAGCAGCATCTTACCTGAGCTCTGCAACAGGAGGGGTGGCTGTGCCCTTATTATACTTCATAGTTGCACATATCAGGCATCTTTGGCTTGTGCAGATATTGTTCCTTTCTGAATTGTGAAATTACTAGATACATTTCAGTATCTGGTAGTTGGCAAAGTTTCTCATTCCTGGATTCAAAGCTTACTGTTGACAATGGCAGTGATACTTCTTTTGTTGTAGTAAAGCACCACTTTCCCAAATACCTGTTTTTGTAGAATTCATCTAACAAGTTTTCCTGATAAAATTGCAAAGGGCTTAATTAATAACTGCCACTTCTCATAGGTTTTTAGGATGTACTGTGCGCAATAGGTATAATGGGCTGTAAGCATGTATGGTAATTGGCACGCATGCTTATAAAAACTGTCTTTAGTGTCATCCTTCCTTCCTCACCCAGATGGTTGTGCTTATTGTAAGTTTTGAAAAATCTTCACTCAGGGAGATGATGGGAAGTTGAAAGGAGTCTGTATATGTAGGAACAAAGGGCTGAGAAATCACTGAAGCCTGTATCTCTTTCTCTCTCTTTGTGAACACAGTTCTGCGGTTCAGTAAGTAGGTAGCTCTTCAAAAGCTGATAATCTTATTGCTCCTACAAATGTACTACTCAGAGTGTGGAGGGCTGCAAAGAGGTTCACTTCCCTGAGTATCATTACTTGTTTTCATAGGAATCTCTCTAGATCTATAGTTTATATTTCAATTTATTGCTAAGTAGCACTCACAGCTTTTTGTGCTATAATAGGTATAATCTTCATCAATTTATACTACCAAAGCTTAAATACCAAAATATTACTAGCAATTTCTCTGCTTTTCTTGGTAGACAGTGTAAGATTCTACGTTGGTACAGATATTTGTACTGGGAGATTTATAATCCTGATAGGAATCTTCCTGAAGTAAGTTCTTCTTAACCTAATGTTGTAATTTTTTGGGGGGCATTGTGTGTAGCTTTTTTCAAGTCAAACAGCTGAAATTGTTGTTTAGTGTGCAATAAACTGTTGGAGTTGTGTCTTGTTTTGCTAAGGAGTGTTTTATAGAGGCATTTAAACTTAAAGTATCTTCTCCCCCCTTCATTTTCCAGAAGGCCTTTTTTCATTCCTTGGTCTCTTCTGCTTATTTTGTGTCGTGGAATTTCTTACAGACTCAATATATTGAAAGCAGTGTGACAAAGTGAATGGGACCTCTCTTCTGAGTAGGCTGTGACTAAAAGGATAATGTTTTACGTGGAAAACAACAACCAAAGGAAGTCATTTCAATCACAGCTGGTCTCTAAGAAAATGATAGTTTTATGCTTTTGCTCTTCTGGCTGTTCAATTAGTCATGAGACTATTTTGTCTTGATTGTTTAAGAATAAAAACGAATTGAAGGGTTTTGGTCATGTTTCATTCACATGGATGCAAAAATTGTTATTCCCCTCTTCATTTTTTGGGAACTGCTGAGATGTTTATGATATGAAGACTGTCCTTTTTTATCCTTTATTGATCTTGTTTGTTGCTTGGCTGGGAAGGCGCTAAGTTTGTTGCACTGCGTGGTAGGCATTACTTTAAGCTTCAAGACTGTGCCGTGCTTCTCAGACTTTTTATTCCTGCTTTCTAAGGAAGTAAAGCTTAGGCAGTTACTGCTTGATCTCTCTAATACTGCAGCCTGTTAGCCAGGTTCAGTCAAACTTCTCTGAGATTGAGAGGATTCAAACATAAAAATCCTACAGGTTTTTGAATGAAGGCTGAGCAGAAGGAGAGCCTGTAAAAGCATGACTTTGACAATTTGACTCTGTATTTGCAGAAACCACTCAGCTGTGCAAACCGCCTGCAGAGCACATCTTGTGGGCTGGCATTGGGGTAGCACTGTGAGATTTGGATGGATATTGTGAGGGTGAACTTATGACTTCAATTAGTAGAAAACTAGTTTTAATGGTCATAGATGAATTTATTCTTCTAGAACTTCTGATAGCCAAACATTCAGACTGGTGTTCTTGTAAATTCCTTTCCTGCTTTCTTACCTGCTGACTGAAAATATTGCCTGTAGCCTATAGGAGGAAGCTCTTTTCAGTTTTTCTCCATTCTTCTCCAAGGTGTTCATTTATTAGGAAGAAATCATGTTCCATTTCCATTGTTATATTGGGAACTTATGTTTAATGTGCTCTTGGGTAAGTGAAAGAGTCTCTCTTGATCAGGTAGTATAATAAAAGCTGCCTTATTGTCTGCCTTTGCCTAGGGCAGTTCTGTTGATCTAAAACTTCCTGAAGGCCAGCTATATGAATGGGCAAGCTAAGTGATTGTCTAGAAATAAAGGAGAAAAGACACCAGAGATTTAGAGAGGAACAAAACATCCACAGCCCTTCTGCCTCTGCTGGAGCCACAGAAACCCAGGCTTGCTGCTGCTCTCTCTGTTTTGAGGTCTGTTTTGCTGTGCTGATGAAGGTGCTATGGAAGAAGGGTGATTGTACTCCACGTCTTGTTTGTGCTCCAAGAACAGCTGAGTTGTTGATGCTAGCTCCTCTGCTTTCTGTAGCAGGGGAAGCTTGGCCCTGGCTGGGTCTCAGACCCTGTGGAGCACAGTCCTATCTGTATTGCTTCAGTTGCCTAATGCATCCAGCCATGTAGGATCTTGTTGAAGCTGTTTGTATGCTGGATGCCAGGTGGCTTTTAAAAAAGCAAACAAACCATGAACTACCAAAGGTATCTGAGCGGTTGGTAGCTGTGAAATGGGAAGCCGTGGAGATTCCGGAGCACAAAGTATCTCTCTTTTGGGTGGCTGAGGGAACTGGGGTTGTTTAGTCTGGAGAAAAGGAGGCTGAGGGAGGCCTTGCTGCCCTCTACAGTTACCTGAAAGGAGGTTGTAGTGAGGTGGGTGTCGATTTCTTTTCCCAGCTAATAAGTGATAGGATGACAGGGAACGGCCTCAAGTTGTTCCAGGGGAGGTTTAGATTGGATATTAGGAAAAATTTCTTCACCGAAAGGCTTGTCAAGCATTGGAACAAGCTGCCCAGGGAAGTGGTTGAGTTGCCATCCCTGGAGGTATTTAAAAGATGTGTAGATGTGGTGCTTAGGGACATGGTTTAGTGGTGGACTTGGCAGTGTCAGGGTAACAGTTGGACTCAGCGATCTTCAGGTCTCTTCCAATCTACACGATTGTATGATTCCGGTTTTTTGTTGTTGTAAACTTCAGGCGTTTTGCACGTTGCTTGCTGTTCCTCAGATTCTGTAGGCAGCTGCATGGTAGACTGGGAAGTTTCTTCTTCTTTGTAAAAGGTCATCAGGCAAAACTGAAAGGAATCAGGTGCTCTTGCATAATATCAGCTAACAGAACAAAAATGGATTCTTCCATTTGGTAGTATTTCTGCAGTTTACCACTGAAGCAGTGACATAAAATACATTGTGAATTGATAGGAGTTGATCAGGAACCTGATGCACCAACTGACTATAAAAGTAGTACAGTAGTACTTTGTAGTACTGTGTTACACAATTGGGTAGTTGATGGGCACTCTGTCGGGGACCAGAAGGGAAGAATATTAACTGAGACTTAACCAGGTTGGTCAGAGTAGTAAGCATTGCCAACTCTTGGGACAGTCTTCAAAATAAAACTCTGCCCTATGTTTCAGCTTACAGTTCACAGACTTGTAGGCTGCATCAAAGGCTGTAAATCTTTCTCACCTTTGTCTTGAAAATGTATGTTGTATAGGAACATTAGGGCTAGAGGTGTTGTGACTGCCCTGATGAAGCTAGTGACTTTTGCCTTAACGGAAAGTAAGTCACTAATAGAATGGTTTTAGTTAGTTTGCTTCTTAGGTTATACTTTAATGAGATCTCTTGGTGAGCTGATTGAAGAATTTGCTGTTGTCAGGAAACAAATGGAATGTCTCTTCCCTGCTTCTGGTATGTATTTGATCCTCTGTGAGCTTCTGTAGCTCATTAAGCTGGGGAGTGAAAAAATGTGGATGGTTTTCTGTGGGATTAGTGAGTTGAATTGACTGGCAAGGTATGGAGAGTCTTGGAATTGATGCTGCAGAGGGAGTGTAGGACATTACTGGTGCAAGGAAGAGAAATGAGCTTCCCCTTGGTGGAGCTGAAACAGCTTGGCCATTGTGTGTGTGTGGGAGGAAGGGATCTTATTCCTCTAGCACTGTTTTGGTTAGTGTATGTTGCTGGTTAACCAGCTGTGGCTTTGCTGGAGTAGATATTCCTGGCCATTTAAAAAATAGTAGCGTATCTGTAGTCAACTGGTAGAAATTCGTGTTTTCTTGCAGCTGTCATCTAGGGTTTTGGTTTAGATTCTGTGGGCAAGTGACATGTGGCTATTATTACAGGAGATTGACTGTAGGGTTTGGTATAGTGTCAAAATAGCTGCTGAACTGCCTGATTCGATATGAAGGTGATAGAATAATTTGGCATAGAGCTCTGTTTTGCTTGTTCACTCTGAACAGTAAAGGTGAGACCACTCTGATTATCTTCCTTTGATTTTTTTGTATTTGAGCATCCTGAAATTTAGCCATGTTTGTTTCCTTGCATGTGTGTCTTTGCTTACATATGTGTTTGAGTGCTTGAGCCTGTTTGTAAAGCTGACCTGTGCAGCAGCACTTTAAAAATATAACATAGACTGTTAAAATACTGTTTACCAGTAAGTGTTCTGTACAGTGTTCTGTGATGTTGCTAAACTGAAAACTTCCCAAGTGTTTGTGTACCTGTAGTAAAACTGTTTTGCCAGAAGAGTTTGTAAAGCCACTGTGGGACTGGTATCCACTAGGAGCTTGAGCAATAGGGTTGGTCTAATTTAGTCCCTTCAGTGCAGTTCTGTAATAGTTCTGTTGATCTTTGTGTTCTCTCTAAGAGGCCAGAAACCTTCTTCTTCCTTAGCAACTACTCCTTGACAGTTCATCAGATTTTGGGTACACCTAATCATAACTGAGGCTTTAGTTGACTAGCAGTATCAATGGAAATGTCATAGCTTCATTAAAAAAAACAAAACTGCAAGTTTGGTTGTGCTGAAGATGCATGCTCTCCTGGTTAGGATTTTTTTGGTTACCTTATTTTAATGTCTTGAGGGGAAAAGAGGGAAGCCGAAAGCTTGCTTGTATAGCACTTAAGACTGTGGTTTTAGAGTATTACAGATGCAAACACTGAAGTTCCTTTGGAGAGGGTTGTTTCAGATACTGTTTGGGTTGTCTTGGTGTGGAAAGCAATCTTTGTGCAGCTAAAGGGTTCTAAAACTAGAAGCAGCCTGTAATGGATCTGCATTTGGGGGTAACAATTTAAAAGGAAGCTGGTGTCTAGCTTCTCCTTGTAGCAAGGTAGTGGAAGACGTGAACTGTAAAATTGGTTGGATCACTTCTTCACCAGTTTAGGGCAGAGCATGGAAACTTGGGCTCAGAGCAGCTGTATGAATGTATTGAATCAGAATGAGCTGACATATTCTAAGTTACTGAAACTAAAGATGCAGAATGTATAATAAATTCTAAATTTATTAGTGCTTTGTTCTAAATCTCCATATTAAGAATTTTAAACTAAATCTAAAACCACTTGTATGTTAACTTACAAATTAAAGGATGAGTTGACAAGTGTATTTGTAAAGTAAGGGGGTCTTTGCTCTTTCTATTTTTATGTTCGTGTCACTTTTCTAGCCATAATTTAACACTGTGAGAAAAGTGAGTAAATAGCTTCTGGACAATAGAATATAATTCAAAAATGACAGACCCTAACCGTTGGTCTAAGAAATAAATACTGTGTGGACTCTGAACATACATTTGTAACTTTTTGGACACTTTTGTCAATTCCTATAAATGGTGTAAGGCATAAACAGTTTAAAATGTAAAATAGAACCCTACTTTTGTTGCTCTGCAAGCTTTGTAAGTGGCTAACCAAAAAGGTTTTATTTCCTTTTAAAGATTCATTATTTATACTTAGAGTTGAGTTACATTTGTTTCTGTATGTAAATTATTGAAAAGTCTTGTTAAAGCAGAGGAACTAATTGTCTATAATCAAGCAATGTTTTTTCTGCTGCTATTTCCAAATTGTTTGCACATTAAAAAGTGTAATAGCATGGACAAGACTTGAGTATGAAGAAAAATTCTGTTGTGTTCTTAAGCAGCTTTTGCATTTTACTCATGGTAAAAACATGCCAATGTGAGTGTAATAACTCTTGTTGTGTACTCAGTTATAGTCACAAAGGAATATGGAATTGCAGGCTTGCAGGGATCTTCAGAATTTGTGTAGACTGTTCTGAAAGTATGGTTTTAAGTCAAAATGATTAATTATAATGCTATACCAGTAAAAATGCATCTATAACAATTCTTGGGACATACCTCTTATGATTCCTCACTGATACAGTTTTTTGGATAAAGATTATTATGTATGTAAGTAGCTTCCTTGTCAGTCTGTCTTTCGGCTAATTCAAATTTCAACAAATTTCAACCATAGATCTATTTTACATGCCTAGGAAGCTTATTTAAAAATTAGCATTGGGATGGAGCAAGAACAGACTGTGTGCACAAGCAGAACTCTAATCTTTCTAGAGATGCTAAATGAATTGTACCATAATACATATATAGTTTTTAATGAGTTTTGTTACTTCATATTCCTTTTACAAATTCTGAGATTTTATTGGCATCAGTGGATTTTTAATGTGCTTTAGTTATTGCAGAGAAATGCAACTTCCAGAGTTTACCTGCATTTTTGTAATTATATTTAAAACAAACAAGCAGAAAACCTAGAATGTTTTTTTGTTCAACTCAGTGCTCACTTGTAGCATTTATTCCATGCTGGATTCTTCTTCTAAGCCTTTGTGGTTCTGGGATATAGGATAGTGTGAGGATGCTCTTGATGTGATGCTGATTGGTTCCTGTTTGTGTCTTGCTTCCCTGGATTTAACATGAGACAGTTGTCTTATGCAGTGTCTAATAACAGGTACTAGATGCTTAGTAAAAAGGAAAATATAATCAGCCCTTAACTCCTTTGTCAGTTCTTGTGGCTTTCAAATCTTGTTTTCTCAACTATGATAACAGGGAAGCGGTCTCGAAAGGTGGATGCAAAGACAGGAAAGGATGGTTGATTGAAAGTGACAGTAAACCTGGTTGTTGTGTGTGTAAAGTAGAAGTCATAAAAATATTTTAACAGTAAGCTGTCTTTTTGTTTCCTTAAAAATGTGATTTTTAGTACTCTAATGGAACTTAAGAGATCACTTGTCAGAACTATTTTATTTGTAGATTAGTGAGTAAACATTTTGAGCAAGGTCAAAGTTACCTTGCAAGGGAAATAAATCAGAGAATAGTAGTCTAGCTTTCAGCATCAAGATTTAAACACAGTATTCATTTATTTCTAAGATAATCCTGAACTCTGAATATTTTATTTGGAAAAAAAATGTTTATTTGGTGCCATGCTTCCAGGCTTCAAGGCAAGGGTTGCTTTCCAGGGATGCCTGCAGATTTTTGTTGTTTATGGTGCAGCATTTTGAATTATTTATTTGTATATTAAAGGGAACCACAAGGAAGCACACTTGATTGCTCAGGTGTAACAGTAATGACGACTACATGTTATATGCTCTCTTCTGAGGCCATATCCTTGTCTCAGTAGTTGATACCAGGCAATTTTTGACACTTGCAGGTTTAACAAATCGGGGAATATTAATATTAGAAAATATTTTAATATGTTTCATACTGATACTCGAATGACTCAGGTGTAAGATTCAACCTTCCTCTGCGCTTGAAATTTGTATATAGATCACTAAGAGCAGCAGAGCAGGTGAAGCTTGGGTCTGAAGAGGGAGTTCTAATTATTTGATTCTCTAAGACTGAATAAGAAGCATAATGATGCTGTGGCCTTTCCTTTGATGCAGAGCAGGCAAATCCCTATCGGGATACCTGTCTGCTTTGGCTGACTATCTTTTGAGTTTGCTACGCTTTAAAAAAATCTGATTCAAACTGCATTGCTAGGCTCACTGTCTAAACAGTTAGGATGGCTTTCTAGGCACTGCGTTACAAGTTCTTTAACAATGCAGAGTAAGCTATGCATACCATGACTGCATTTTAGCTTGCCATCTTGCAGTGTAGTTGCATTTCACAGATTTCTAACAACTGTTTTCTTTTTCCTTTGTGGTTCTAGCATATTTTATGCTCCTGCTTCTCTATCAGGTTAGAATAGCTGTGCAACCGAACAACTTCCTTTAGTCCTGTAGCATCCCAGGGTGGGGCTGGCACTTCAAGTGTTGTTGAATGTAGGGATTTACAGGTTACAGTTTCATGGAGAGAGTGGAGAGGTGAGTCAGGGTCCTTATCTTGGTTTAAAGCTGAGGACTTAGGGCAAATACAGGCTCATGAACACTGTTTCCAAGTGTTAGTGTTAAGAATGCTCTATTCAAATGGGAGGTTTAGGGAAAAATGGGAAGTAAATAATAAAGTTAATTACTTCTAATAATATAGTAATATATCTTAGAATCAGAGATTATTCTTCTGGCAGGCTCCTTTGAGGCTCAAAGTTAAGATTGGAAACGCAAAGATGTACATTTGGAGTGGGATGGAAAGCAACTTCAGGTTTTCTTGGGATGCACAAAGCAGCAAAATAGTCATAGCCTGTTGTTAGTGGCACACAGTTGTAGAAAGGGAAGATGGATATGTGTGATCTTTGTTGAAAGTACTGTAGCAAAATCTGTAGCTTGAAAGGAGATCTGTTTGACATTTTTGGTCAAACAGAAGACTATCACAAGGCTACTTGGACTCGTGGGGAGGTGAATCAGTTAGACATAGAGGCAGAATGATGGAGTGGTTTCAAGCCTGGTGACTTTCCTACCTGATGTTTGTGGTTGCTGCTATTCAAAGCACTTCAACTTTCTTTGAGTGGCCTGTTAGGCAAATATGGCAGCCTGGTTTCTAGTCTGGTGTTGGATGAAATTTATGATCAAGCTTGTAGTTGTCTTTGGTATTTTCCAGTGACTTTCTCTGAACCTTGAAAATCTGTCATCGTCTTGGGCTGGCAAATAATTAGCTTGAAAAGTGGAAGAAAGTTCTGTGTTTTATGGGGGGGTGAGGAAGGGAGGTGAGGCCAAAACTCCAAGGTAAACAAAAAAATCGTATTAAAGTATCTAGTTCCACCTATCCCCTTCCAAGGGTTAATTCTAACTGCATTTAGACTTCACCAGTTTATCTTAAGAACAAAAAAGTGATTTGAAAAGCAACAGCAGAGTGGAAACAAGCAATTGCATTACTAGAACATCACATTTATGCCACCTTTGGGGATGGTTAATGTCTTTGCATTATTGTACCATAGGTGTGGTGAAACTTTTGCATGGGTGCTGTGAGCACAGGCAGGAATAGTTGAAGCAATGTTGTTAAATAAGGAAGAAAACTGCCACTTGTAGCTGTTACTACATCAGTTGTAGTTGTGTGATCATGAGAGCCTATAAATTTTTGTACAGTGTAATCCAAATATCATTAGGAATCCTTACATGTTTCAGTATGTGCCAGTAACAGCTTCTTACTCTGTGGTCCCTCAGTTACTTTTCAGGCTCTTCAGTGCACTTACCGAAACATTTTTCAGTGTCATTTGAGAGAGTTAATGTGTTCCAGTGTGATTATATATAAAACTAGCATAGGAAAAAACCTTGCAACTTTCCACTGGGTTTTTGTAAACCAGAGCCTAATTTATACTTGTATCCCATAGGTCCTCTCAACAGAGCGTTATTCAGTTGTAAAGTGTAGGCTTCTTTTTAAAGAGTTCTGAAGTTTTCAAATGGATTTTGAGGTGCTGTAGCAAAATTCTGACTTCTCAGTCCATCTCAATGGATGACTTTCTGGGATCAGTGAGACTTATGAATATTCTAAGCAGCAACAAATATATTAAATCTAGTACTTCCTGCAATTCAGTGAATGCAACTTGTAAGCGTTCAGAGATGCTTTTCTTTAGCAGGGCTTTTGTAAGGCTTTAGTGTTGTCAACAACAAATCCAATGTGGTACTCTGAGCTGCCAAACCAATGTATTAAAATTGTCCTTCCATCTTCAGCAAAGCTTATTTGTAAACCTTACATTAATTTCTCTTGGATAAGAATTCCTATTTGAGGTTTATTCTGACATGATATAAAGTTTGACCAGCTTTTTGCCTTCATGAGAAATGGACCTCAATGAATATCTACTCAATAAAAGTAAAATTGTATGTTTTCACTTGGACATTCATAAAAAGCAAAAGAAGCCTTTGAATTCAGTACACCAATGAATATTAAAAACAAAACCAAAAAACCAAAAAAACCCCACCCAAGATTCATTATGGTGGAAACTACATTCTGGATGGTTTGTTTTACTGTTACTGGTTTAAAAAGAAAAAAGACCCAAAACAATCAAGTATTGTAAGAGCCATGAGCATGCCTAAATATTTTGTCCAGAAATACTAAAGCCTTCTGTGTGTTTACACATTTCCCCTTTTTAAGTCTACTGGCTTCCTGGTTAATCATAAAACAGCTTTGATACAGTGACAGATTGCCATCAATGTCAAGGCATACATCCCTTCAGCTTCCAGAGCTGGACTGCCAGGTAGTCCTGGTGATATTTCATAGTATGTGCAGAGACCAGATGGTTATTGCTATCCATGATGTCAGGATGCATGAGCTGTTTAGTATTTCAGGAGTGGGACTCCAAAATGTATCTTCCTTCATACCTGCTTTTGGGGAAAAAAGATGTCTTTCAATTAAGTTTCGAATACAGCGGCTGCAGTAGTTGCAGATTTAAGGGCAAGGCTGTAGCGCAGTATTTAGTGAAGTGATAATCTTTAAAATACTTTTTCTTGATGATCCTTTGATCACTCCTCCTTCCTTTCTGAAGACAACGTAAAGCACTGTAAAAGGTGTCCTGTACATTGTGAAATGAGTCTTTGCCATTTACATAGGCTTGCTTTTTGCATCTTTTTTCTCCTATGGATGGACCTATTCATTTCTCTAATAGTATGCAGTCTTGTGACTGACTGACAGTGACATCTTTAAAAGACACTTTTAAAGATGTTGGTACCATGGCTTGACTTTTTCATCAGCCCTTCCTTCCCGGTCATGTGTCAGAAACCATTGGTTTGGTGTTCTGGGTGCCTATGTTCCTTCCACAGGGATGGAGTAAGATAGTGCAAGTTTCCCTGAACGGGACAGAGTTGTAGGATGCATAGATCACAACTAATTCTTACTGGAACAGCTTGGATTAATTAAGCTATTATTAATAGCAACAGCTTGATTCCATTAATGGTGGGTAACTATTCATCCAGTGCAAGCAATTGTTCCCAAATATGCTTGCTTACTGGGCCGGAAGAACATCTGGGAGACCTTCACAGAAGCAGAGAGGTGTACTGGTGCTCGAGCAGCTTCTGTGTGGGCTTTCAAAACCATCTCTCAAGACACCGTCTCTTTCATCAGGTGTGTGTTTGTAATTCCATACTCCCTGCCTGCCTATAGCAGCTGCTGCTTTCTTAAATGCAGTATTTTTCTTTTTTCTTTTTTTTAACAAGCTGTTGTTAGGGATAGTATGTGCTGGTTGCCTCATAGTGGACTCTTGGTGTTGAGTTTCTTGGTTCTCCTGGATTCTGCGAGACTGCTAGTCTTGAGCTTACAGCTTCTTGGGAGACTCACACTTCTTCAGCATCTACTTCTACTCTCCAGCTTGCTGTTTTCTGGTGGCTAGATCTTCAACTACACAAGCATCTGTAAAGTCCGTTCATGCAGACTTGCACAGAAGGGGTTTTTGTGACAAGCACTCGCTTGTTTCCCAAATAACAAAAAACATTCTGAGAACTGAAGATATTTTGTACTTGAAAGCTGTACAACATCTTACAAACACTAACAGTTGCTAATTGTAAAACTATGCTGCATGGTCAGAGACCTCAACAGTGCTGGAATTTGTGACTGTACACTTTTTGGACAGACTGTGGTTGTTGAAGCATGCTACTTCTATCTGGGGAAAGCCGAGAGCCTGTTTTGTGTGTACAAATGTGAATGCATTCAATTTGAGAACTAAATGTATTTTAAAATACAGCAAAATACTCTAAGTGATGAATAAATATGGGGATCTCCTCTCAGAGGAAGAGTATGAAAATATGAGGATAGCTAGTTAGCACTGTACAAAAACATCTTCCAAGAAAAGTGCTCCATGTTCTGTTCATTCCAAGGTCAACTTGTAAGCATCCTGAGAAGTAACCTTGCAGACTGCTTAATTTTTAATCTCTCTGTTTTTCGGAAGTTTCTGGAAAGTAACTTTCCAATATTCAGAATAAGTGCACTCTTTTCATTTTTCAAAGTGCTTGTACATAGCGTTCTCTATGGGAGCTTGTGGTTGGAGTCAAATAGCGTAGCAATGTATCTAGACAAATGGTTGCTAATATGATCTTGCGATGGTTGGCTTTCTAAGTAGTAGAGCAATGCACTCAACTGTTTGAGTGTAATTACTTTAGGCATTGGCAAAGGTTATCCGCTAAACTGAAGCTGTGCTTATGGTCCCTGTTTTTCTAGTCTGTGTTATGAAAGTTGAAGATGGCATAAAACTTTAGTAGTAGTTCACAATTTCTTTCTTAAAAGTTACACAGTGATTTTTCAGGTGTTTTATTTTCAGTCTCCAAATAGCTCCATAAGATAATGCTAAAACAAACCCTGAACAAAAAATGTGAGAGCTGTTGCATGCTGCTAACTTACATTTAAGAAAATATCTGGTATTACTGAAAAAAATCTCTGATACTGCATAAAGTAGCTTAGAATTTAGGGGTAAAACTGAGTGTTAAGTGCAAATGCTAGCATCAAAGCATTTATAATGAAAGCTGCTCCACAAGTTAATTTTTTTAAAGTATAAGAGAAAGCTAAGGCAGCATATTTTGCATTTGCTGAGCAGTAAATCTCTACAGTAGTGAACTTGCTTTAAAGAAATGTAGGTTGCTACAAATATGATTTGTTTATACGCTTACAATAAACAAAAAGAAAACCATCCTCTCTTTTCAGAAACTTTTTCACTAAAAGGACAAAGGAACTCAAACCTGCTGTCCAAAGTGCTCCTGGTTGGAAGTTGTTTGGAAAAGTCCCACCCAGGGAAAACCTTCCGAAAGATTCCAGAATTATTCAGCAGGTGAGTAAACATCACACAATTCTAGATACAAAACTTGTAAGAATTAATGCATAGTTATTGCAGGTCTCTGCTGTTATCTCCACAACCATAGAGTGCTCTGGGAACACTCTTTTGAGACTGTATCTAAAGAATAGTAGCTACTGAGAAGGAGTTTGAGTTTTATGATTATCTAGTACAT
Source organism: Pterocles orientalis (assembly GCA_011057875.1). Classification (NCBI taxonomy): domain Eukaryota; kingdom Metazoa; phylum Chordata; class Aves; order Pterocliformes; family Pteroclidae; genus Pterocles; species Pterocles orientalis. The sequence continues at coordinate 199,632 of WKFP01014190.1, forward strand.
TCTTCAGTATATCTCAGACTTTATAAAAAGGTGATACATGTTCAAAAAGTGTTTAAGCTGTTTAGGTCAAAACATCAGATCTTGTATTCATACTTCCCATAAAATTTTGCCTTGTTTAACATGATATTCTACAATTTTTTTAATGGTAAAGTGATTATGAAACACTCTAGACTTCCTTTATGAAGTTCAGTTCTGAGTTATTTTTGCCTGTTTTGTGCAGTAAAACTGTAGTCATACTTACATATTCAGTTCTTCTTAAAACTAAATATTAATCTGGTAAAATTTATCCTCTTAAAGCATTGCTGGATATTCTAGTGTTACAAAATTGTGTTGGTTTGGGTTTTTTTTGGTCTAACTTATCTTCCCATAGTCCTTCTTGCCTGAAAGACTTACTGTCTGGGTAACTTGTGACAAATTGCTTAGAATTCTGAAACGTAATTTTGTTTCATTTAGACTTTTAATCTCCCTCAAGGTATTTTTGTTTCAAAATAGTACTGTTAGTTGAACTTGTTTTGGAGTTAGTGGGGTACTACAGAAAGGTAGTTCTGCTTTTCTTTCCCTGATACGAAGTTGCACTTCCATATATTCATTCCTGTGGAATCTGTCTTTAATTTGATAAAATAATAACAAAATTGCATAGTCTTTAAAGATGAGCAGTTGGTGATTTGTTAACTTAATGTTAACAGGCAATCCTGAAATTGAAAGATTTGTTGCCCCAAGAAATTTGAATGTCCCTTGTGTTGGTGGAAACAGTAACCTGAATCTTTCGAGAGCTGCTTTCTCTGTCTCCTTTCTCAAATTCCATGTAAGCTGATGTGTTTGGCAGATAGAAGTGACTGTGAATGAAGCAGTCTTCAGCCATGTTCTAGAAAGAGCTTCATGGCAAAGAGGGCCTTTTGGGAGCAACTAAAGTGAAAAACGAGGTTCTTTTTGAAGGACTTCAATGTAATAGGGCTTGCCACACAATGAAATGTACAAAATGATGGGATTGCAGCAAGTGCTATTTATTCCAAAGTAAACTGGGTGCTTTTTCAACATTTTCAAATACAATTTTTCCTTATTAAAATGGTTTCTCCTTTTGGGTGAAAGAAGGCAAGTCTTGTTTCTTAGTTTGCTTACAGATGAATGCTGTTGGTCTTGTGCTATGAAAATACTGTGGTAAAAATCCAGATGTCTCTTCCATCCTGAGAAATGGAGAGTGCACAATGCTACCAGTCATCTGCTTCCTGTTTTCTAGTAATGAAGATGTTTGTTCTGGAGACTAAGCCGTAATCTGCAGAAATAGTGTTATTTTCACAGAGTCACAGAATGTTAGAGATTGGAAGGGACCTTGAAAGATCATCTAGTCCAATCCCCCTGCTGGAGCAGGAACACCTAGATCTGATCCCGCATCCAGGCAGGCTTTGAATGTCTCTAGAGAAGGAGATTCCACAACCTCTCTGGGCAGCCTTTCTTATCTTATTGTCCCTCAGTGACTGTTTTTTCTTTTAAACTGCAGCATTCCCTTTTTTTAACTTCTCTAAAGTGGCAGAAAAGCAAATATATTAAAACAATGTGTTGTATTTAAACATGATTGAGTTGGTCGTAGCCACTAGTCATGTGGCTTTTGTTGTAGTTTACCAGATTAGGTTCACTATTGGATTTATATAATCTTGAGTAATGTGTCAGTAACAGCTAATATTTTTAGCTTCTAATTTAGCTAAAGCATGCATGCTCTTCATGAGTTAAGATACACAGTTATCAAAGGGGGATGCAGGTTGATGGTATACTCTGCATACAGTTAGATCTACAGTACCTGAGAAAATTTGATTCTTAAATTGAGAGGTGATCCTAATGTTGCTGTAGTAAACATGTCAAATGTCTTGCATGTGTGTTTAAAATTTACCGTATAGCTTCTTCTGCATATGACTTTGAAGAAAAGCCAATGGTTTCTTTTCTCAAAAATGTTGACATTCACTAAGCTGGTGATGGGTTAGAATGAATATAGGCACACTTGATTATTGAAGATCAGTGGAAAATAGTATCTTCACTGTTTCAAGTGGCTGACTGAAGTCCCTAGATTAAAACCCTCACTATGCAGGATGTGTGAGTAAAAAGAATATAGGCAAGAATGCAGTGAGGAGGCCTTTAAGAAGTCGATAGCAATATGATTGAAGTTCAGTATGTCCTGTTCACAAGTAATTCTGTGAACCTGACAGAATACTTCATAATCCTACATGGAGTGTCTCTACAATCTTTCACATTGGCTTTCTAAATTGAAGTCAAGGGATCAAGTGTGATCTGAAACACAAACCCTATATTTTTTCCCAATTTTTTTAGACATCTATGGTCAGAACAAGGGCTACTCACCATTGAACAGCTTTTGTAAAAGGAGCTTCTAGGTGTAAAACTGTGCAAGCAGAATGGGCTTAAGCTGTAGGCAAGCTGCCTGTGAGTTTTTGGCAACAAATCCTTCTGCTCCTAAACAGCTACGGCATTTGCTGTGGTTGAACACAAAGTTCTGTGACTTTGCTGATGCCAGCGGCCAGCTTTGGGAGGGTGCAAATAAACCCTTGATTAAGGGAACTCAGTAATGGGTCAGCATCCTTCAGATGAAGGGTGAGATCTTAAGAAGTGCTTTTGCAGGAAACAACTCATGACAGGAGAAACTTCATAATTAATAGAAGGAGGAAGACTTTTGGGTAAGGTAATCCTTACATCAAAGCTTTCTGGCAATATTGTGAAGCTTAAAAGACTTTCCTACTAGTAAAACGAGAAAAATTGCATCGTTGTAGATTTATAGTCAAAAGAATGATAAAGCTCACATGCCCTGTTTCCATCCTGGCTGATTGAAGCCTCATGTGTTGTCTTTGTTTGGTAAGGATGATGTAGTAAATTGATAATTACATTTAAATGAATGTTTGTGGCTCCCAGTCACTGTCTATCAACTAGACATTGCTATATACACTTCTGCAGAGAAGTCAGATAGTGATTGTGATATCTTGAATAACTTCCAAGAGAAGCTGGAAACTTAATTTGGAATACTGTTTCAGACATTTTTCAGACAATGATGCTAGCCAGCTCTGCCTCTAGAGACTGTCTAATGAATATTACTGTAAATAATTTATTTGCAAGATTCTTAGCATATGTAGAAGAAGATAAATATTTTTGTCGAAAAGCAGCCCACAGGGTTTGCCTGGCTGGGGAGATGGCAAAGTCCCCTGCAGCTGTGCTGCCATCAGCATGCTTTGGGCGAGATGCTCTAGCTCGAACTGGGTCAGAGGTTGGAAGTTCTTGGCAGCTGCATCTCCCCACTCACAGCTGCTGGCACACTCGTTTCTCCTTGGACTTAGAGCTGCCCAAGCAGGATGTGACTGAGGCCAACTCTTTTGCTGGACATCTCCCTCCTCCCTCCTTCCTTCACTGTTTTTTAAAAAGGGAAAATAGCAACTCCTTAGGCCTGCAAATGTCAAATGTGTTTGGTTTGTGAAAGTGTGCCTTTTTACATGAACTACAGCTAATAAAACTGGCTATTATAAGTATATGGTCATTAATGATCAGTCTGGTAAATTCTTTTTGGTCTGTACAGAAATCTGCTTTAAATTAGACTGCTGAAATAATTTAATATAGAAGCATTTAAAGCAGAAACCGACTTGTGGGTTGATGTGTAACATTTTGGTGTGTATTGACTGAAGAGCAAGTTCTGCTCAAAATTGCAAGCTCAACTTCATTTTTATGTGCTTACTGTTAAAGAAAAGAGCTTTTAATCTATGGTCAAAATGATTCTGGATATAAAGTAATTAAGTTTAGCTCTTGCTCTTTATTAAAGCAGTCCTGAATACTTTGTTTAAAGCAACATGGTAACTTTTTCTGAAGATGTCCAAATTAAGTAATTTCAAAAATATGGAAATACACATTGCAAGATAAAGAAACGTAAAACATACACCGAATTCACTTTATCAGCAGTTTTAACAAAGTACTGTCAGTGACAGCCTTACATAAGAGGTGTCGGGGGGGAAGCTTATTTTCTGTTTAAAGCTGTCACACCACGAAAAGCTTGCAGTGATTCAGAAATTGTAGCTTATTCAGAAGTGAAGTAAAGCCATCTTTTCCAAAAGCTGTCACCTTGTGTACAAAATGGAAGGTATTAATTTTAGACAGTCCTTTAAATACTAACTCTGACTGGGTCACTGTCCTACAACTAGCCTCTGAAAAGATTATTCTGGGTGGCTCTGAAATCTTAGAAAATAAAAGTACTGTACTTGAGGGCTAAAAAGAAGTGTCTTCACTTGCATATTTTTCTTATGTCGTTGTCTCCAGTCTGAAGACTGAATTGGCGCAACTCCCATCGTTTCCTAGGGACAATAGTTGTTGGTGGTTTCTCTTCAGAGGAACAGATGCATTTTGAATCTGTTTTCATATGAGTCTGACCTTCTAACTCTCAATATTAACTCTTCCCTGCAATCTGTGTTGTTTCAGTTTAACAATGCATGAAGCTCCTAATGCTTAAAGTATATATATATATGTTTGTTAACAAGTCTAAGGATTTGAATATCTGAAAGAAGTAGGTAAGTAGGTTGGCTTGTCTTGCACTACTACTGGAGAGAAGAGAAGAGAAAGGCAAGGCTTCTGCCTGTTTAGCAGAGAGAGGTAGAAATACATTGGTAACAAACGGCCTTGAAAGCAGGACAGACAGTAAATGGGGGTATTGGGTCTTGCAAGGGACAGGTAACACCTGAACAACAATTTGCCTGCTAGCACCAGTGAGAAGGCTGTGATGGTTTTCTTTGTACACACTGTAGAGGTCAGATTCTCAAGAAATGTCCGTCATCCTTCTGGAGTCACACATGTAGTCAGTAAAATGCTATGCTAGAGGTAAAATGAAGTGTTATGTCGAAGTCTTTGAAAGACGTTCCCCAGCACTGTAGAGTTTTACAATGATTATATTGTCAGTAAAATGGTAATGAGACTGTTAGGACTTCAGTAAGATGAACACCTTTCCTTCTGTTTGCGTAAAGGATGTAGAATACAGTTCAGCTCCTGGTACCAGGGCTTATTCAGCTGCTTTGAAAAGGAAAACTTGTCAAGAACTTCTCATGATGTTGGTGCTATGTTGGTGGCACAAATGTATCTCCAGGGGGGCACTTGAGAGTGAGCAGGGGACTGATTGAAAATACTATAGAGGTGTTGGCTCTGCTGCTGTGAATTTTTCTGATTGCTGCTTATTAAAAAAAAAGTATTTGAGGTCAGCTATGTGGAGTATTGAAGCAAACATTCTCTTCCTAAAGCTTGATAAAGAAAGCATAAGCATTGTTTGTATTTTCATTTCTGTCCTTGGAAGTTTCTGGGTTTTGGGAAAAAAGGGAATATAGAAACAATCTTGAGGTAATAAAAATTACAGAACTTCTTTTACTTTGATTTGGTGGGACACTACTTTTTTTTGTTTTGTTCTTCTGGATCCTCTCTTTGGTGGGATGCTTTTGTCTCTGTTGGGGCTTTGAATTTTTTTAGTGAAGGATGGCAAAGAGGATAGCTGTGTTTTCCTCTCTTAAGAGGTGAGCTTTTGCAGGCTAAGCGGACTTACGGTGGTGAGCTTGAGGTGCTGCAATAGCAAAATCATTATCTAGGCAGGCTATATTGAATTCCAAAAGTATGGGATTTGGCAAAAAGATTCAGATGGTAGATACTGTCTTTTAAGGACTTCTATAAAGTGGTGTTTATTTATTTATTTTTTTTTAAATATAAGCCTTATACTTCTAAGACTGGCATGGTACTTCAGTACTGAAAAGGAGAAAATAGTATGGCCATGGAGAAGGAAGCCTTTAAAACATTTTTTATTAGTCTGGGGTACGCATGATACAAGAACAGTGCTGGTATGTTCAGCAATAATGTTGAAGACATGATTAAAAGCTTATTTTCCTTCTTCTCGGTCCTGTAATTCAATGCTTAAAAGCACTGTCTGTGTCTTTCCCCTCTCTGTGCCCCTGTCTTTAAGCTTGGCTTTTCCATTAGAAAACTCTTTGATTTTTGAGTGGAACTGTGCAGAGCTGTGGTTGTAGAGGGTCTCCTGTAGTCAGGCGTGCTTTTGCCTGGTTGCCTTGCCACAGTGTGGTATGAGGGCATTCAGATTGCTGCTTGGTATCTTAACTTTTTATTTCAGTGAGTGTTTCAAAGCCTTACGGATGTATTTTAGTTATCACCAGTAAGGCTGAGGTGTACTCCACTTCTGAGATTTCAGTTTAGAAATACTAATAACTGGCAAGGGGAAAGGTGAGGGACTTAAAGGCCTGCTCTAAGTCACTGCTATTTAATGACATTTTCTACCTTCTCATGTTAAATAGAAGAACTCAATAGAAGTTCTGTTTGAAAGTTATCCTAGTATTTTGTTATGCTTATCCAAGTCCAATTGTGTTTCTTTTCCCTTTCTCCACAGTGCAACTACTACCCTCAAGTATTTATTTTAAGCTTTAAAACTAGTTTATAGGTAAAGATCTAGTTGGGTGTGAGATGCAGTCTAAGGATAAGTGCAATGAGATTCATTTTTCAGAGCAGTTTCTGTTTTCTTGTGTCAGCCTATAGACATATGTTTTGTTCTTTCCTTTTTAACAGCGCATCTTCCAAGGCTAGTGTTTAAGTATAAATTTTATGGATGATGTGGACTAGGGAGAGACAGTATATTGGGGAATCCCACTTTTTTGACTTGAGAAGTGTCATGGAAAAAGATCTCTCTTCAGGCAAAGGTACTGGCTGTAGAAAATATAAAACTACAATTAAAACAGAAAAATAGTCCAACGGATGTCTATGCACACCTTGCACAGGTGGGAAGGGCTGGGGAAGAAGGAGGGACAAACACATTTGTGTTTCTTCAAACACAGAGTAGAAATACTCTAAATGTGAATTTAAATTTTGGCTTGCATGCTGCTATATTGTAATGGTCTTCCTACATTTATTCCTTTGCTTCTGTTTTTCTCATTAGGATGACAGTTCTGGCAGTCTTGCATCAATATCTACTCTCAGTCTATTAAACACAGGGGTATGAAATTTAATATATATTTTTTTCTAGTTGTATTCAATGCCATGCATGGGACTATGTAGCACTCATTAAAATAGAACAAACATCACATTTTCACAGTAGCATGAATATTTTGTAACACTAACCATCAACTCATTAGATACCATTAGTAAAACAAACAGATAAACTTTGCACATGAATCTCAACTTGAAGTGATAGAGTATTATTGTTTATTATTGTTTATATTGCATGTTTTTGAATAGCAGGAAATAGGTAATGCCATAGCTTGGCAGTGATTTACTTGCTATGTTTGCTGTGCCTCCTTGCCTAATGGTAAAAGTTGTTAAAAGGCTTAATTTTTAATATTTTTGAACACTGTATCAGCTTGGAAACCTGATAGCCCAGAATATTCTTTCACTGTCATTAAGTCACATAAGCTATTAACAGTGGTGCTTCAGAACTCCAGATGTTTTTAATCACTATTTCCAATATGAAATTGGAAATCAAGAAGAGTGTAGCTATTGAAACTTTTGTTGTATGCTGTTATGTCTTCTGTCTTTGCTGTGACTGGTATCCTTCTGAAGTTGGTCCAATGCACATACTTGTTACTTTGAAAATTTGTGTAATCCCACACCCAGTGTTAAACAGGAATGGTGCAAGTTAGCTTTTTAGTTCTGTGGATCTGTTACTCTGGCTTTGTGAAATAAAGCAGTAATGTAACTGGTTGATACATGATGATGATGATTCATGTTGCATGGTCCAGCCACTCTCAGCTCTTCTTTACTGGGCCCAAAGCCCATGGCTTCATGCTCTTTCATGAACAACAAAAGATGAAACGTGATACAACTTTTTAAGTATCTAATTGAGGGAAACATAAACAAATAATTGAAGATGGATGGCATTACATTGGAAGGTTGAGCTTCCAAAGTGTCTGTTTACTTGTTCTCTTCTAGTATGTGAAGAATAGTATTTTTCCCTCCTTCAATATTGTTTCTCCCTGTATAGCCTGCAAGTTAGGAAAGAATGACCTGATAGCATCTGGCGTTCTTAGTTCTGGGAAAATGTCTAGCTTATGACTAACTGAATTTTTCAGTGACATCTACTTTTGCTGTAAGCAGTTATTTGTTTTTAATCACCTTATAGCCACTTCTAGCTCAGCAATTTTAACATTTAACCTGGGGGGAGATGTGATGACACAGAAGGGAATCCTTATGCATTAGCAGAAATTCTTAGTTTCGTTAAGGTGGGTGCCTTCCTAAGTGATTCTATTAATGCCTCCATTCTTGGATGATCAACCCTGCTTGAAATGAAGGGAAATAATCTTTCTGATGATATTCCTAGTTAGCCGTTGTGAAAATGATCATATAGCGGTTTTTAAAGGCCCACCTGTTCCATTGAGTCCCGTGTGTGTAGAAGGGAGAGAGGTTTAAAAGTGCTTGCAGAGTATATTGCAATCCATACTGTCTCCTCAACAGAAGTCATGGTTTATTGAATAAAACCTGTTCCAGTATCAGGCTTACAGTTTTAGGGGAGGAAAGCATGTTAAAAGAAACTGTCATACACAGAGTACATGCTTTGTTTCATTGGAGTATTAGTATGCCTTGGCATCTACTTTAGAGGCAATCCTTAAGACAGTGATGGTTAATTCAGTGTTGTCTATCACATCACTTTCTCCTTTAGCATATGTAAAACATAATGGGATCTGTGGTGCTTAATCTCTATAATTGGTACTTTCAGGACTGTGAGGGCTTTCACAATCTGTGTAATCCAAGGTTTTGATCGTTCATTTCCAGGAGTTCACCTTTTGTTGTTGGATCCTAAATAGATCAAAACTTATCCCAGCAAGATGCATGTTAAATTTCATGGTCAATATTTATTCCTTTAAAGCTGTGTAGTTTGGGCATTGCAGATGCAAGTTTGTCTTCTAAAACTGAATCGTTATGTGTACACTTAGTTGAACACTTTATCCCCACAAGCATATCCTACTTACAGCCGACTAATGCTTTTGGAATGCTGCAATGCAGCTGGTTTTCCTTTCTGTAAGTCAGATTACTTAGATGCTGGAAGAAACAGCTATTGGCACTTATGCATATGTTACACAGTGCAATCCAGTACTGTTTAGAGATATCTAAAATAGCTCTAAATGGTCTAGCTGTCCTATGTGGTTTTTCAGAGGCAGGATGAAAGAAACTTCAGTTTCATGTATTTTCCATGTAGATATCAAAAAGGGGCAGGCAATGAAGACCTGTGCAGGTTTCTTATTTTTCTTTCATTGAAGACACCAGGTGCTTTTGTCTTTTTTAGGGAAGATACAATTTGGGATATCTTTATTTTCTTAAGCACAAAGGCAGCCAGCCCCATTTATCTGTTACCTGTCTGTAGGTTAATAGGCTTATTTATATTTCTGTAGGAATAAATACAGGAAATACAAGTCCCTCCGCATATCAAAGGGCTCTTAAGTATTGTCACAATGTTTTTGAGGAAAAAACCCCATGCTTTTAGGCGGCTAACAGGTTTATGAGGCAGTTGATGAGAGGATGCAGTTCCAGCCTTAATAAAGAGGTAACTATTCATACTTTGTATTAAAGCTGAGATTTAGTTTTCTTTTGTCTGTTTTGGGTTTGTGAAATATTCTGTAACTTTTAATAAACACCAGGTATGCTGCAATAAAAGTTTTTTAACAACATTCCCATAACTACCAAAACAATATGTGTGATGCCTCCAAATTTTTTTTTTTTTTAAGATAAACAGGTCTTGCATAGTCTTGAATCTTAGCTGTCAAGCTGTTCTATCCTCTGGTATGTGCCCTGCATGTTAAGCATTTGACAAGACTTTTGACTTTAAATCATATTCTTACGTTGTTATGGAAGAGTAGTTAAGGTTAAGGCTGGATTCTTTACGTCTAGTCCTGCAAAATATTCCAGAGAAGTTGGGTATCTTAGTTGCATGAACTAGTGAGTTCCATGCATATCTGATGGTTCAGGGAGCTAATCTTCAGATAAGTTTCCTAGAGCAGAGGCTTCTTGAGGAAGAAGCATCTTCCATTGGGAAGTTCTGATACTTTGGAATATATTTTGTCTTGGAGTGTGCAGCCATGACAGTTTGAGCTTGAAGCTATTTTGGTCTCTTCTTTGTCTCTTTCTATTAACGCTTACAGTTTTCCTTCTCTGTGCATGTTTTGGTGTTGTTTTTTTTTTCTTGCAAAAACCAACTGTTAGCATACTTTAGAAACACAGTTGGGCATTGAGTTCTGCTTTTTGTGGAAATCCCTGTTGAAGAAAATACTGTATCAGTTCTTAACATGTACGATAGCCAGAAGCACTAGCACCATTCAAATGTGTTGCTTGTAATGAAAAGGTGAGATTGGCTTAATTTCTTATATCCATCTTACAACGCTTTTTTTATTTAACTTGCATACAAATTAGGTACACAGGAGTGTTGAAAAGGTTGGTACCATTTGAGCTTGCTCATCTCTGACTACTAAATGAACTTGATTTTGTGGCTTCTTTTACAAAGTACTGAAAAGTGTGAAAGTAAATCAGAATTTCTACCAAGAATATGAGATGACATTGCCTGGATGCTGACCTCTGGGTGCTATTGCAAGATGCATTTCTAACTTAGTATGTTGGGGTAGCCTGAGGTATAAAGCATGGCAGGAGTGCCTATAATGTCTCTGTGGTTTTTAGGTGGAATGAAATAATTTTAGGCTTAAGAATATGTATTCATACAGTGAATGCTGGTCTTCTGATTTTTTTTTTCATGCTTGTGTGAATTAGAACAGAACTCTACCAATCCTGTATGTCCAGATGTTCAAGATACTTGTTTGAATGTGACAAATGGTGTTGGGTGCGTATTATTTTTAGTCAAAAGTTGTCTTGGGAATTGCCTCTTCAGGAGAGGAGTGTGTTATAGGAAATTTGTGTAACTACTGTTTTTGGCCAGAGACTTAGAAATATGTAGTACTAAGTTGTATTTAAGAACAGTTGGCTGGTAACTTTTTAAGTTATTGTGTTTAGAAAGAACTTAGGGTTGTAGTGTGAGCGTATGTGTAGATGATGGTAGCAAGAAGTTGCTCACTCTGTTTTTCTTTACAAGTTGCGTATTTGGGCTTTTCTTGAAAACAGAAAAGCAACAGAGCTGCTTCTCTACTTGAAATAAGTTTGTGCCTGTCTTTCCATGGTGCTAACAAAACAAGTTATTTGGTATGCTGTCATGGGGCAGTGTGATACAGTGGTTGAAGGGTGGGTAGCTGAAAGGGTAGCTGAAGATTTCTGGGGGTGAACACTTCAAAAGATACTGAGAATGGTTTCGAAACCAGTCTTTGGCTTGCTTTGTGGAGGTGCACTCACCTTTTCTCATCAGTTAAACTATTCTGACTTTTCTGACTCCTACAAACTAGAAAAAGAAAAGGGCAAGAAGACTAGAGATCTGAAAAGTGTAGTGGCATATAATGCATATGGCCATACCACTGTGAACACACCTAATCTCCTCAGACCTCTGATGCTAAGAGACTGGGTCTGGCTAGTATTTGGGAATACTGGGTGATGTAGCCTCTGCCTAGCAAAAATGGAGTCTGTTCGTGGTGATATTGAAAATCTGCCTGGATGAGGTCCTGCACAACCTGCTATAGTTGACCTTGCTTTGAGCAGGGAGGCTGGACTTAGATCTCCAGAGGCTCCTTCCAACCTTGATGATTCTCTGATAACTTCTTCTTGAGATGCGTTTACTACAACTTCCTTGAGATTATACTTTCTTGGATCATTTTATGTATTATGCCCAATGTGAAAGAACAGAATATGTTAGAGAGCATTAAAATGGATAGAGTAAGGAGGCTGTTAGGCAGAAAGCTTTAAGCTGCCTTAGTGTTGGGCAAACAATTTGTGCCTTCTCTGGAAATCTGAGGTTGTGTTGTCATGTTTGCAAGAGGTCTTTTCCCATTTAACTTTATGGACTTCAATTGTGTACTGAACTTTTAAGCTATGTGATAGCTTTAAAGTTGTCAGCTCTGATTCTGTAATGCTACCTTGAACACTGTGCGAAGACCTCTGTTTCTCCGTGGTAGAACTCATGTGTTCAAGAAGCTGTGTATTAGGTGCAAGATTCATTTGGGAACCCTTTCTAAAGAAGATTGTTATGTTTGATTGGGAAGATACGTAACCTACTTAGTAATCAGTTTTTATTTTTGGTGACTACATAAGATATTTTGGTTAATCTGAGACTGAACTTACTTACACAATTATGAAAGCAACAGTGTACAATAACAAACTGTCTTTAGATTAAAAAAAGCTTGTAGAAGTTAGAGCTCATTAAGCTGTGCTTAAGAATAGAACTGTGTGATTGTGAAAGTACATTACTGAAGTACCTTAAATTTCCTCTGTTAGTATTTTATGTTTGAATTTCAGCATGTGGAAGACTTTTAGAGAACCTAGCATTTAGTGTTTGTGCTTAAGGGGAGTGTGAACCCACAAGCTAACTTGGTTTGGAAATAAGCTGAAAGTCTTCTCACAATAACCTTTTAAGATTTGCTGGATCATAAGAATGGTTTCCCATAACTTGGCAGTAATTTTGTACTTACAGAGGATAATGTGAGATTTGAGGTTTTCATCTGTCTCTGTCTAGCCTTTTTCCTGAATAAAGACTGTTTCATATTTCTATTTGTTGATTTGCTCTACGGAAAAAGGAGTGGGATTCTTCTCTCTCAGAACCTTCTGTATACTAAAGGCTCTTAAATATTTCTAAGTAGATTGCATGTTTTAACCTCTAAGAAAGAAATTATATGAAACAGACTTACTATACTGTTACTGAGTATAGCGTAGGTGGTTCTTGATAATGTGGCTTTGATGGACTTGCTTAAAGGCACCAGAAACATGAGGGATACCAGATCTTAAGGGCAGCTAGAATCAAAAGGAAATAAATGGGAATGTTCTTGGTTAGTGGTTTTGTTGTTTTTGTTTATGGTAGGTGTTCTTTTTCTGTCAGCTTCACGGATTACTTAAATATACTTGTGCACTGATTAGTTTGGGAAGATCATGCAGATTTCCTAACAGTAACTGATCCTTGGATGCTCAGTAGCAATACTGAACTAGAATAGATCAAAGATTAAGTTGATAAAAGAAACTGCTTTCTCATTCATCTTTACTTGCAGTCCTGGAAAGCTGTACTGTCTTGCTATAAATAATTTAAACTTGTAATGATAGCTCCTTGCTGTCTTCAAATATTTAATATTATATTTTAACATTTTTAATAAGTGTTTAAAAAGTAGTATTATGTTTATTATTTAGAAGTGAGGCTGAAAGTTGAAATGTAATTTTTATCAATAATGTTGTTTAGGAATATGAAGCACGGACAGGAAGAATGTATAAACCTCCACCCCCATCAGCAAGACGTAAAAATATTGAATTTGAACCACTTTCAACTACTGCTTTGATTCTTGAGGATCGACCAGCGTAAGTACGATTCTGCTGTGGAACTGATGATGACTGGATTTGTTAGATATGCTTCTGAGAGCTGAACTTCACAAGGCTTACATGAAAGTGTAGTTGGATTATTCCATCCCAGATAATAGCCTAACAAATACCTCCAGAAGAAGCTTTAAGTATATTATAGTCTATATGAGGAATTATTTCTTGCTGTAGTGGGACCACCAGTCTTATCTTCAGGAAAATTCCTGAAGAATTTTATGGATTTCTTCCCTACCATCTCAGTGTGCACTCTCTTCTCCTTCCCCCATTCTGGAAACTTAATTTCCTAGACCAGTTGGGAAGACTTAACAGTGGCAGCTGTCACTTCAGCAAACCTGGACTTGGCTTACCACAAGTGTCTTTTAAAAACCGGAAAAAAATACTATGTAGGTAACAGCAAGAGTGGGAAGAATTGCCTTTGGAACACAAGAAATACCTTCCTGTCACAAATGCTGAATGCTCATTTTGTATCTGGCAACTACAGTTAAATGCTTTGTTGGTACTAAGATGACAGTGTTCACTGAAACTGTTCCTTGCCCCTGTTCCAGTTACGTTTTTGTGGCTCCTTAAAATTTCAGCTGAAGGCAAGGAAACAGACAAATATGCAACAAAAACTGTATTAAGTACAAATAAGAATAGTAATGAAAAATGGATAATAACTTGGTAAAGTATTTTCAGCTACACAGTCCTGAGCCATTTGAAGGAAAGAGGAGGACATGCTGACTAGTAACACATGCTGCAAGGAAAGCAAAAGGAACAAAGCTTTCAGGTTTCACCTTGAGAAGGCTTGTGATGGCACTGTTAAATGTTTGCACTAATAAATTTCAATTCGGAAAACAGAAGGTAGAATGTTTCCTTTGAGATTCTCTCTAGCAGTATATAAGCTCGTTCAATGCTAAGACAGAAATATCCTGAATGGAGGTACAGATTCATGTGATCATTTTTTGTAAATGCGTTATTTCTTTATAGTGGAGAGCAGAGATATGCAGTAGCTGGTTTGATGCTTTTCTGTACTTTCAGAAGATCACAATTCCAAAGTAACATAAGTGTGTTTTTACAAATGATACTTGTTTCAAGTTGGAGTGCTATCTTGAGTGCGTAATGTGTTCCCACATCTGATCCTTGAAAATATATTCTGCTCTCACTTTCACTGGAAATATTAATAAAGTGATCTTTTCTGCTTGTATAAGAGGAGGTGGAAAACTGTTATTGGCATATTAAAATAATGAAACTGTCTTCTGTTTATTTTGAACCATTGTGGACTAGAGATTGGGTAAGGGACTGAGACCAAACATTGTGTTCTGATTTGTTTTGGAATGAGTCAGCTTGGTCAAAAGGAAGTGTGAGTTTGGCAATTAGAGGATCACTATGCAGCCAAAACCCAAACACATTTTAAGCTGGTGAACCTGTGGTTCTGCAGCAAGCTTCCTTAGCTTTAGCTGTGGTATAAATGTGGATCTATCCTTTCTTGCTTTGGTAAACCTATCTTCTCTTGTGGGATAACCTTCACCTTTTGTTGAAAATATGTCATCATAGATTTCATAAGAACAAATGGAGTATCAATGTGCAGGTATATTTAATGATTAAAATATGCATGTGGAGAAATATCAGTATTTCCCTTTTGTCACTTCATGCAAACTTAATTTGAGCATCATTCCAGATGTTCAGCAAATCTAATAACTCTGCTTTGGGGGAAGTTATGGAAGAACTAATAAACAGAAGCAGTAAACATCTGGTAGCCCTCTACTGCTGTTACTGAAACACTGGCAGTGTGGCAACCCCAAAGCTCATATTAGAGAGAGGCCAAATTAAAACCTGCTTTGAGGTGGTTCAGAAAGTCATTTGTGTATATTGAATTCAGGAACAACTTGTTTTCAGAAATCTTCCTGCCAAATCAGTGGAGGAGGCTTTACGTCACCGACAGGAATACAATGAAATGGTGGCAGAGGCAAAAAAGAGAGGTATGTTAACTACTGATAATAATAAAATACTGTTTAACTGCACAGCAATAATAATTTCTGGCGTGTAGGTTAGTAGGTACAGTGAAGAATAACCTTGTTTAACATGTAGGTTATTCTCTGGTACATATGTGCACACAGTTTAAAAGGGCTCTCGGGTATCAAATTGTTTTCTTATTCCACCACAGTGAACATGCCTAGGTTCAGAAGTCAGTTTAACCTTTTCTTTAAAGTAGAAACTTGATTTTTTTTTTTTTAATCTACTTGTGAAATGTGATCAGCAAGAAACTTTCTGGGTACTTGGACTCTTTTTTTTCAAGCTGGGCTGCTGCAGTTGCCTCAGAGTCCAAATATAATAAAGCTGACTGCTTAGAGATCTGTTTTTTCAGGAATTTGAGATAAATTCCAACATGAAGATATGAAAACTTTGGTTTTCTTTGCAGCCAGCTGTACCTGTGTGAGCCTTCCCAATCCCATTAGATATGTTTTATTTAAAAAACAGATCTGTAGCATCTAGTACTGTCAGTCTGTGAATAGCTGTTGAAAGGACTTCTGTAGTCTCGTGCCCAGTATTCAGGGAATAAGCTAATTTAATCTGTGGTGCATGTTTTGCTTGGGCTGTTGCCAGAGGTATAAGCTTCTGAACTGATTGAGCCGCTATGGATCTGTATCAGCTTACACTGAAAGATGCAATAAGAAATCCAAGGCATTTGACAACTCATTTCACTCCTCTTGTGGTGTGCATCTTGTAAGGTGTGATCTGTGTCCATATTCTCTAATTCCATCTTCGGAAAGCCAGCCATGTGTCGTGTTTTCATATATGTGTCCTAGTATTAATTAACTATCGCTACACATAGAAAGCTTCAGTAAAAACTTAGTGAAGCTGGTCAGCCCTATCAGTTTACCAGGGATGGCATGTTTACTCCATTGATACGTCTAATGCATGCAGAAGTAGAAGATGTCTTGCAATTCCGTGGTAGTTCTTAGTGGTGTCAAGATAGCATTGCTCTACCCTTCTTTTAGCCTTTCTAATAAGAGGGGTCTACAAATGATCCTTTTTTTGCAGAAGGCAGAATACTTCTGTCTTTTTCAACACTGTGGCTTTGTCTCAGATCTCTTTCCAGAAAAGAAAATACATAATCTTTTTAGTTGAAAGTTTCAGTAAAATCTGAGTAATTTTTAAATGGCTGCAGCACTGCACTTTTGAATAATAACTTTATAATTATTGCTGATCAGTCTAAATAAGTAAGGTTTTGGAAGAATGTGATGTGAAATTCATTACAGGAAAAACAGTGCTGATGATATGCTTACTTTTAGTCATTATGTGTACTGCAGGAAAGAGTGCTCTGACTTTTCTAGACAGATTTTTACTTGTCTAAATTGCTCTGTACTTGAGTAACTCAAAGATGGCTTACATTAAAAAAAATTTCCTCAGAAATATAACTACAATCGACAGAAAATAGTACCAGCTAGCTCACGCACAATGGTAATTTACCCTTGATCTCTTTTAGACATCATCTAAATCATTCGATAATATCTGAGTTATTTACCCAATAATTTATATACACTAATACAGAATTATTAACATGTTGTGCTTAACAGAAATTAAAGAAGCACATAAAAGGAAAAAAATAATGAGAGAGCGTTTCAAGCAAGAAGAGAATATTGCTAGTGCTATGGTGATTTGGGTCAATGAAATACTACCTAACTGGGAAGGCATGTAAGTAAAGCTCTATTCTGTAAATGAGGCAAGGCTGGCTTGTTTCTCCTCTGGAAACCCATACCTTCTTTTCCTTTTCCTTTCTGTTTTGTCAAGAAGTCAGTTAGTGTTGATATAGTGAGAGGTCATTACAGAGCAACATGAGATATGCTTCCTTGGAGCTTAATATTTTGTGGTTTTTTTTAATGGGGTTTTAGCATAAGCAGAGATCCTTGAATATTGAATATTTGGGAAATGGTTTGTTATTTTGCTTGTAAGTTGCCCAGTAATTTTTAGAAAACAAGATGTGCCTTTCTTCTTTTGTTTTTTTAACCCCTACTTCTGTATCTTAGGCGTGCTACCCGAAGAGTTCGAGAGCTGTGGTGGCAAGGATTACCCCCAAGTGTACGTGGGAAGGTTTGGAGTCTAGCTGTGGGAAATGAATTAAATATCACTCCTGGTATGCCTTAACAGATCACATTTTAATGCAAAATTAACTTGGCTATTTTCGAAGAAAAAATGTAAACTTTTCTTAAAAAATAATAATAAATTAGGTTATGTTTGCTTTTTGAAGAACTGTTTCATAACCTTAGGAACAGGTGTTTTTTTACAATTAGACATCATAGCCTGGTAAATTATGTAAACAATGTTCAAAACCTGCTTACCAAAAAAAAAAAATTAGTCTTATAAGAGTTAAGGTGGTGGTTCTGTCCCAAAAATAGTTTTTATGTTTAAAACTGAAAATTTGTAGTTTTGCTTTCTTAAGCGGGTGGAAAGGGGAATTGCTTTATTTCATAACTAATGATTTTGATGAACTGGAAGTGTTCTAACCCATTCACAAAAATAAAATTTTGAAGTATGTAAGACATGATTTCTTCCATCTTGTAATTTGCGTATTCACCACAGGAGAAAGCATAATACAGTCCATACTATACAACTCTGTAGTGGTACTCGCAGTGGTTAGTGGTAACCATCTAATAGATTCTCCCCACACCCCCAGTGGTTAAGATGAAACCAAGCAACAAAACCAAAGCCAAGGATACTTAGTGTTCTTTTGTTTTGCATGGGTGCTTTTCTTATTTATCTCATCCTTTTTTGTTGTTGCTTTTATTTTGTTTTCTTGTAGAACTGTATGAAATCTTCTTGTCAAGAGCTAAGGAACGATGGAGAAGCTTCAGTGAGACAAGTCCTGAGAATGACACAGAAGGTGAGATCTCCTGAATGCTAGACAGTCTCCTATTCACTTTTACAAACCCAGGAAGTCTCACAAGTTCAGCTGCCATTGCAATAATTAGGAATACGTGTCACATTCCCTACTTAAATGTTTGTTTTCTTATAACAAGTAAGTGAGTGATGGGCTTAACAGCATTTACTGTATCAATAAAAGATGCATCAAATACTGCATGTGCTAGTTCACTTTCAAATTTATGTGTTTTCTTCTGAATTCCTGAAATACCAGGACTAAGCTCTCGTGAAAATTTTAGATGAAATACAGAAAGAAGAAATGGGAATTTAAGTTGCAGGAGTACTATTGCTTGCTTCTGCTTAGATGGTTCTCATGTTAGTCCTCCTTCTACACTTTTGGGAAAGAAAAATATTGTTCTATATGTGTTTGATTGTGGAACTGAGAGGTGAAGAATTTTGGATCCCACTTGGGTTTCCTTGACTGCCCAGATTGCCTATCCTTCCTAATCTACTAAGTGAGGATTTTATCACACTTGTATGTATAATGGAGTCTTATCACTGGTATATTGCTGTCTCCTGAGGGTTCTTTCTGTTAAAAAAGCATCAGTGATGTTTTTAATGGTGGATATATGCTTGTTATAGACATTAAGTCCTTGTGCTGTTAACAGTTGCTTTTTAAATGCTGTCATATGATACTGTCAGTACCAGCTGCTATGAAATAACTATTTTTTTTGAGTTGGTATCTTTTTTTTGGGGGGGAGGGGAAGGAAATGGCATTATAATGCAATAAGTATTTTTTGTTTGCACTTGCCATATCCAGTCCTGACTAACTGGCTTCTTTGTAAATTATTTGGGTCTTCCTTGTCCATATGCGTATCCTTGGAGAATACACTTGAAATGCCTCTTGGTTTGTGGGGTGGCTGTTTGTTTGTTCTTTTGTTGTGGGGGTGTGGGCTGAACATGGGGGGAGGTTTCAGTATTCTGTTTGTTTTTGAAAGGTAGTAGTTCTGGATGGAAATGAAAAGGGGAAAGGGTCCAATTTGATTGTGTCAGATGTTCTGGGAAGTTTAGTAATATGGGAAGACTTGGAGTAATAGGATTTTAATCTCTGGTTGAAAAACAAGCCAGCCTACTGTGCTTAGTACTAATCTTTGGTAGCAAAATCTGGAAGATCAATTATTTTAGCCTCATTTAACATATTACAGTAGTTCTGAGGGTTTTTCCTGTTCAAAATCTTTAACACTTTATTTTGGCAGATACGATTAAAGCATGAAAAGGATCTTTGTGTGTCTTCAAGACATTCATTAAAAGATGTGTTATCTATCAGATCTGTTCAAAGACCCCCAGCAAATCTTCTTTTGGAGTTGAACTGGATTTCCTGTGCAAATCGAGAGTTTCTTTTGCTCTGTACTATAGATTATAACCTTCCTTGGGAATACTCTAACTGGATAAAAATGGAGCTCAACATGAGCTGGCGTTGTGTGCTTGCAGCCCAGAAAACCAACTGTATCCTGGGCTGCATCAAAAGAAGCATTAGCAGCAGGTCAAAGGAGCTGATTTTCCCCCTCTGCTCTTGTGAGACCCCACCTGGAGTACTGTGTTCAGCTCTGGGGCCCCAACATAAAGGACCTGAACCACCAAGTCCAGAGGAGAGCCACAAAGCACTATGAGGACAGGCTGAGAGAGTTGGGGTTGTTCAGCCTGGAGAAGAGAAGGCTCCAAAGAAACTTAATAGCAGCCTTCCAGTACCTGAAGGGGGCCTACAGGAGAGATGGGGAGGCACTCTTTTATCAGGGAGTGCAGTGATAGGACAAGGGGTAACGGGTATAAGCTAAAAGAGGGTATATTTAGACTAGACATGAGGAAGAAATTTTTTACTATGAGGGTGGTGAGACGCTGGAACAGGTTGCCCAGGGAGGTTGTGGATGCCCCGTCCCTGGAAGTGTTCAAGGCCAGGCTGGATGAGGCTTTGAGCAACCTGGTCTAGTGGAGGGTGTCCCTGCCCATGGCAGGAGGCTTGGCACTCGATCTTTAAGATCCTTTCCAACCCTAACCATTCTGTGATTCTGTGATACTGTCCCAGATGAAATGATCCCAAATTATCCAATATAATATCTCTTCCTTTTGAAAGAGACAGGAGGGATTAAGCAGTAGTTCTTGAACTTTTTTCTAGATTGTGTATATTCTTTCTCTGTAATAATAGTTGCCTTCTTTCTCCCAAATTCCTCTTACCACAGCCTGCAGCAGTTCCACTCCTGAATGCGTCTATCAGAGTTTTAGGACTGGAAAAAAATACTGCTTTCCAGGCTTCAGCAGAGCATGTTCTGTTTAGCGTACTAATGAATTTCTGCAATCTTCCACTTCCCAGATGGCTCTTGACTGGTTTAAGCCCTCTGAAGGAGCTTTTTCTCAAGTGCCATATATATGTTTCTTCTCGCTATCACTAGTATTTGCATCATGTCCCCATGTAGAGGATAGGATAGAGATAACTTTAGGGCCAGCTGAATTTCTTCTGGAGGTTCTTGAGTGAATGCTGCTTTCTTTGCTGCCATTTGAAGAATGCCAGTCCTAAGGATGAAAAAAAATCTGAGTCAAATGAGAGCTAAGGAGAGCTCAGAAGTAATGTAACTTCTGCAGATCATAACTGTTTGGTCAATTCTGGAAACTTCAGTCAAGTTTTGCTGTGTATATTTTAGTTACTTTAAGTAAAAGTGGGACGTGAGAAAAGCATGACTTCAAAAGTAACATGCTTGACTTTGCAGGTGAAGAAGTACTGGCTTCTTGTAACAATGATGTAATTAATCCTTTTCTCCTTTAGTGTATGTACTGTATTTCAATGCTGCTTGTTGAAATGAGCCACTAAATGAGCCAATTAGGAACTAAAAGTTGGAAAAGCAGAATCACACTGGATCATGTTTAGAACAAGAGCACTGCTCTCACTCTAGGCTCTTGTGCAGACTCAGTAACTGAAGTCACAGTAGAAGATAAAGAAAACAGGGTTTTGAGGACTGGGCTGGGCAAAGTCTAGTGAATGCAGGGCCAGTCTGGGCCTGGATAGAATGTTACACAGAAGTAAGAGGTAACCTGTTGGTTTTAAGTCTGAATGGTATAAAGGCGTATGACTTGAAAAAGAATGAGTAGACGGGTAGTAATTACTGATAGTTTGCCTCACTTTTTGGAGTTGATGTCATATACCAGGTATCAATGGACAGTTTTAGCTCTTGAAGTTACAGCAATGTAGAAGTGCACTCCAAGAATGAGAACTAGGTAACTTTTTCCCTACATCCTAGAAGTCCTTATGTGCCTATGGCAGTTTTATTCTGAATGTGCAGAATTTATCTATCTGTTTTAATGAGCATTGGTTTACCTTGCAGATGCAGGTGCATCTGTTGCTGATCGTGAGGCCAGTCTGGAACTAATTAAGTTGGATATATCACGCACATTTCCATCCCTGTATATTTTCCAGAAGGTGAGATTTCTGTAACTTTAGTTATGAAAACTTTAAACTTCCGAATAGTTTAACATGAAAAGAAACCCAGCTGCCTACATATGGAATAGTTTTTAAAAGTTATTTGTATAAAACAACAAAAGGAAAAATTGTTCTTTTCTACATACAACAGAAAATAGAAATCTTTTTTTAATGAGAATAAAGTAGTGACACTTAAAGGTGGACTAAAAGACTCTTTCTCCTGGAAAAATTGCATGTGGTTCCTATTAATGTTTATAAAGTTACGTGGAAAAATGAGAATATTCCCATTGCTTCTACAGAAATCTTAATGCGTTATAGTACAGATTTTCAGGCTTTATGATTTTTATATAGGTATACGCATACACAAGTCTATTAAATAGCATGCACTATTGTAATACAGTAACTTATGCTACTAAGAATTAAAACATCCACTGTCTCTGAAAAGGAAAAACCAACCCTGGATGTGTACCAGATATCCTTATTTTCCATTATATACTGATTTCCACTGAATTATTTCATAGGATTATTGGTCTCTTCCTTTAATGTCTCAAAAGCATACATAAAAGCTTAGTGTGAAAACTGGTTTTATTCTAAATGTGAACAGAGCAATAATTCAGTGGCTCACTCGCATCTTAAAATACTGGCTTCTTGCCTTCCTGTATTGATAAAGGCATTTTGAAGAAAACCTTTTTTTTCCCCCTTCCTTTCTCCCCTTGTATTAGGGTGGTCCTTACCATGATCTCCTGCATAGTGTTTTAGGAGCATATACATGTTACAGACCAGATGTGGGATATGTAAGTATCTGCTGTAAAAGGTTTATAACACGGTAAATAAGCTCAAGATGTTATGTATTAGAGTGTATTTAATAAGTAGATTATCTAAACTTTATGCTACTAGCACTTAAAAAAAAAAGAATTCAACTTTGGCACTTACTTATTTCACAGCAGTTACAACGATGGTAATTCTTAGAGATATTTAAATATCCATGTAAAATGTACTGAATGTCAAGGATGAGTATACTGTCTGGTTTGCATGGAAAATTTTAAATGGATTTGTTCACAAGGCATTATAGTTCTGACAGACCCACAGTATCTACAGAAAAAACCAAGATGCTAGCGGACTTCCAGTGAGCACTTAGCCTGTTCTAACCTAGTGTTGCTCCCACTGCTGCCATTTCCATAGTGATGTTCTCTGCTTTACTGCCATACATCCTAAAACCCAGGAAACTCCTTATTGGTGTCTTGTTATAAAAGATTAATTGCCCATACGAGTTCAGTGAAGAGAAGATTGTTTGCAGTAAACACAACTGTGTTTAAAACGAAACAAAAACCAACCAAACTAAAAGCTGTAGAAGAACCTGTCAAAAACCCCACAAACCAAACAACCAAACCTAACATCACTTGGAATGGTGTCAGTTTACAGGAGCACTTAAATAACAAGCAGATGCTTTTTTCTCTCCTTTTTCATTCTTTGTTCCTGGGGGTGGCTAGGAACACCTTTCACAAGCTCCAGTCACTTCTGGGCTAAAAAGAAGGTGAAGAGTTTTAAGTCTGATCCTTGCAACAAACCACATGGTGTGCTTCCTTCTCTTAAATGGGACATGCTTGGGTCTCTGCAGCAGTATCCAACTGGCTTTTCATGTTCAAATGGTTTTAGCCCTGAGTTCTGTCACCTGTGACCTCATTTTTGGAGATCCTCCCATACTCTTTAAGTGAGATTACAAACTCTGCAGGTTCTGAGATTGCATGTTCCTAGGGTGGAGTTACAAAAGGCAAAAAAGTAATTTTTTCACGGCTGGGTCTTCTCTTTTTCATTTGGAAAAGATAATACAACAGTCACAGCTAGCCTGGATATTTCTGATAAATTTTTTTTTAATGTTAATATGGCATTAAATTTAATGTAATCTTATTTACACACCCAACTATCCCACAGAAATGGTAAGCTGCTGGACTGTTTTTGATACATATCAATGCTTTTCTCCCTAGTTGATTAAAATACTGAGTGCATTTTTTTTTTTAAGTGAGGACCAGGCAGCATAAATGCCTGGAAACAGCAGAATAATTATTGCTGTTGAAATTGGTAAAACTGTTTTTAGTATAATGAGTATTCAGATCATCAGTTAAGAACTACAAGAATAATGCTCTTCACTTTTATTGGAGGCTAAAGTGTTTTTGAGAGAGTAATCACGGAAAAATGTAAACTTGCATTGTTGCTAACCACTTAAAAGTAATTTTATGTACGTGAATAAATAATGCTTGGACAGTGGAAAGATATGTCTTGACTGTTCTGCAAGAGAATTTTGTCTCAATTCCAACATATCTGTCTGTGTCTAAACTGTCCCATATGTGAATTTTTTCTCCATGTCTGCTTTTCCCATAGCTTAACAATTAATTTAAGGCCAAGTTTTCTCTCATGAGCACTGTGTCCAGCCTGTGTAGTTTTAACTTACTTGCATTCCAAGTCCTGAGGACTTGTGATGATGAGACCTTCCAGAACTTCCATCAAGCACCTAAATCCAGATTTCTTGCTGAAATCAAATTGACTGCATGTATAAAAGTTATTTATTTGTATTGTTTTTGTTCATCTGGAAATGTTATACAATGGTATTTGATATATTGTGGACTGTAAATATTTGCGTTTCCAAAGATAAAAGATGTGCTGAATCTACTCACCTATATTTGCCTGATGTTTTTCCCACTTGAAGGTACAAGGGATGTCCTTCATTGCTGCTGTGCTCATTCTCAATCTGGAAGAGGCAGATGCTTTCATTGCCTTTGCTAACCTCCTAAACAAGCCATGCCAGCTGGCCTTTTTCCGTGTGGATCACAGCATGGTATGCACAGTTTTCTGACATAACATTCTTCTGACTTGAAACACAGTTGATTTATTGAATAATGGAGAACTCTAACCTGTGGTTACAAAATTGAGAATACCAGATACTAATCCATAGAACACATTCTACTGTTTTGGTTTTTCCTCTAGAAACACTTGATTGTTGTACTGATCCTAAGAAGTCACATTGTGCTATACTGACATCCTCAATTCTTGGTGGGATTTGTGTTATTTTACAACTAAACATTCTGTTGATGGCTACTTATGAGGTGCTTTACTGTCTCTACAGATGTTGAAGTACTTTGCAGCCTTTGAAGTATTCTTTGAAGAAAATCTTCCCAAATTGTTTCTTCATTTCAAATCATACAGTCTTAGTCCAGACATATATTTGATAGACTGGTGAGTCGAACATAGGAAACCTAACCTTACAACTGTTGGAACACTTTTCTGTTATGCTATAGGTTTTTCAGCACCAGAAAAACAGTATAAAACCAGCATTCAGTTAGGTGTTTATATACCTCAGCTTCCTAGCGCTTGTGAAATCGTGGTGAACTGTTTTGTGCAACCGCAATTCCTTTGTCAGGATTCAAACTTTATCAACTGGGATTAGGAGTGACATCTATTCAGACAGAAAACAAGACACACAGGACTCCTGTGTGTCTCATTTTCTTGTTGCTGCAGGTAAGAGTCAGCTATGTGTAACGTAAGTAGGGGAAAGGAGGCTACTATACCGTAGTTCTCTTGCGACTGGTTGTAAGTGACTTGATGAACATGAGCAGCTACTGAAGAAAGTATGAATATAGGAGTGCAGACTTTAAAGCAGAAGTAGGATGAAATTTAGGACCTGGTTTGGGAGGGGATAAACTTGAAAATACAGTGAATGTTTTGAAGTAATGAATGTTATAAAGCAGAGAGTCCCAAACTACATTATGTACATGTAAAAAGGAAGGCAGTAATGCAAGCATCCTTGAAGTGTGTGTAGTGCTGCCAAATACAGAATGTTTGTTCAAAGCTGTGCTTAATAGAGGATTATTATATGGGTTAGAAGTTTCTATTAGACTACATTAAATTGAGTAGAATTAAATAATATAAAAATGTTATGTCATCTGAGTACTTGGGAATGAAGAAACTTCAGCTATAAGATGCAGCTTGTCAGTAAGAAGTCTCAGCAGGACCAGGTAATACAACAGCAGCATTGGCTCAGGAGTGTGCTGCAGTCTTGAGAGTTTAGGCAGATGAAGAGGCGTGTATATATATATATATATGTATGTTGTGGAAATGGCGCTGCTGTACAAAGTTCCAGAATATTTTACTTCCGATTACCTGTGAGACATAAAGATTGTTATTTCTGCACGTGTTCCAAAGATGGCCATGGAATAGAGAGAGCTCTTCTTATAATGAGAGAGTAGAAGAGGTTATGGTAGTCTGAGATATGGAGTGTTCTGAGGTTCCTGAGCCACTTTTCAATAGGAATAATGAAGAAACAGAACACTGTGCTTTGCATCAAAGGAACCACTACAAATTTGTGGGAGGAGTTCCACAATACAGTGTGTACAACAGACTGAACTTGGAGCCCATGTATAATGCATGTTTTCTAAAAATAAACTTTGCAATAAGAAATGCCATGAGAGTTTCTCAGTAAGAATTGAACAGTCTTTAGATTTTGTCAATTTTTAACATGAATAGAAATTCAAAATGTATCACGTATATAGTTACTGAATTCTCATTAGTACATTAGTGGGATGCAGTCTTCTATTGAGATTACTTGTGGCCTTAGATTTAGTTTAGAAAACAAATGATGAACAGAACTGTTAAACTGTATGGCTTAAATAATGGGAAGAGTTAAATTAAAGTCTGTTTAACTGATGTTACACATGTACGTACACATGATGTTTGTTGCTTACGCTCTTATTTGTGTATTATACCATGTTTGACTATAAAGATGTTTGTAACTTCTCTAGCCAGAGCTGCTAAAGGAGGTGGCTTTCAAATGGAGGATTTTTTGTAGCATAAAAAGAGATGAGTTTCAGAGCAGGAGTTCTGACTTCAAAAACCAGATCTTTTGTGGATCTTTGAAATATAGGAAAAGTAAGAACACATGAAATAACTTGTCCTCTGTTCAGTCTCAGCTAATGTAACTGAGATTTAAAGGAGGTTGTATTTTCATCTTTCTGAAATAGGTTAGTTATAACTGTGTCTTTTTTCTCAACTGTAGGATTTTTACACTCTACAGCAAGTCATTACCACTTGATCTGGCCTGTCGTGTCTGGGACGTTTTCTGTAGAGATGGAGAAGAATTTTTGTTTAGGACAGGGTTAGGAATCCTTCGGTTATATGAAGATATTCTCCTACAGATGGACTTTATTCATATAGCACAGTTTCTAACAAAACTTCCAGAAGACATTACATCAGAAAAGCTTTTTAGTTGTATTGCATCTATTCAGATGCAGAATAGTAACAAAAAATGGGCACAGGTGAGTTTCTTGGATATTTATATCAAAACAGACATTTCAGCACATGAGTAGATGAGGCATTTCTCTTAATGGCTACTTTGTGCTGTATGCCTGACTTCTGAGCAATGGGCACTTCCTTTCTAGTGTCTCATTCTAGAAATTAATCACCACACTAATATTGTGGTGGTTAATATTGATCTTTTATAAGACTGTCTTTTTTAATATTCATTAAATTTATTTTTCCAGGTATTTGCGTCACTGATGAAGGACAACAGAGAAGGGGACAAGAACCATAGCCCAGCACTGAAAAGCTAATCATCATAATGTTGAGGTCAATTGAAAATGTGTAAAACCACTTGATGACAAAGAAGTTTTCACATCACTTCTATGTGGAAAAGCACTATAGAAAATGTGAAAATGAGATGGAAAAATGACACAGCTCTCAGTGGAGTAACGAACTGATGAAATCTTCAACCTTTTGCCAGTATTAGCTTTTGTCGTGGGAAGATTTGTTTTCACACAGAATACTAAAACCTATGAAACTGAGAAGTGGGGGAGTTCATATTTAATACTTTAAAAGAATCAGCTCAATGCAATAAACATTTGTAATAACTTCTGTTGGTACTTTAAAAAATTTGAGGCATAACTTTTTTTTACAAATACTACAAAGGCACTTTTTTGGGGGGATGCGGGAGATGCTAAATCTTGGGGCCCCAAAACTGCTACCCAAACCAAATGCTTTGGTACAAATATTACCTCCAAAATTAACCATTTGAAAGTACTGAGGACCAAATAAGGTTGTTTGGTATTTTATGTGCAAGATGGTTAAAATTTGGGAACTGACATTGTCTCGTGTTTTTTAAGTTGCAGCTTCATTCTTCATTTGGGGCAAATGTAATTAACTCAGGAAATGTGGAAGTATTGCACCCAAACCTGTTAAAGCAAAAATCATCTGAATTCTAAACAGGGGTAAGATCAAGGCTATTGTTTTCGTAGTACACAGCTTTCAAAGTAAGTGGTGTTAAGCATTTGTTTTGGTGCATTGGTTGTGCAGCTTCTTAATAATGGTGTGGGTATTCTGTGAAAGGGTTTTGCCACCAGAAGTTTTACTTTGTTGAGCCATTTCCAACTAAGAAATACTTGTATGTAATTGTGAACACTAGAAACTGTGACAAAGCAGACTGTGTTGTCAAAGGAGCTGCCACTTTGGAGTAATGCAGACACAGAATTGGTTTTGAAACTCTCTTATTAGTGTGCAATACTGAAATCCAAAAAGCATCTGATTTAGTGAGTGATACTTAGTTCTTTAACATCTTTTAACTGTGAGACATAAGGTCATATGTATGTGTCACAGCAGATACTTTCAAGTATTTCCTCTTCTCGAAGATGCTGTACAACAACTTGTGACTGTAGGGGATGGAAATTTAAAATGGATAGCACTGCAGGTGCGGAACACTTGCACTCTTGGTCCATTTTTCCTAATATTTAATGTAAATAAATTCCTTACATGTGGGTTTTTGTAACTGGTCCCTCTGTGGAAATCAAGTCAAAATTACTATTATCTATTCTTAAGTGCAGGAGGCTTCCCGTTGTCTGGTGTTTAAAAGCAGAGTCTACATAATGGGGGTAAAGATTTAGTGTGGTGTAACTTACATTGCTATCTGGTTTTAAAACTACATATATACTACTCCTAACATTACAATTTGAAATTTAAATGTCAGACTTTTCTTAACTTATGTATTCACTACTTTAACTGGATCCGATTTGTCCTATATTTTTGTGTTATCTTGTACAGTTTTCTTACTTTTCAACTATAAATCTGTATATAACTGTAAATAGAAGGATCAAGCGTTCCTTTAAGACCACTAGTACCGATTCCTGTGTAAATAAAACTTACACCATACCTGTGCTGTGCTGCTTTTCCGTTCCTCCGTGACTTGCTGCCGCCTGGGGCCGGCGGAGCTGGGCCGGGGCACGGCGCTCTCGCCCCCCTGCGGCGCTGAGGGGAAGGGTAACGCCCCACGCTCCGAGGTCAGCTTTGCTCTTTTTGAGGCTACGGGGGGAGCTGGAAGGCGGATACTCCTGCTCCTGGAGGTAGTGCTTTGGTACGGGGCAGAGGGTGCAGCATCGAAATAACTTATTTATTTACGAAGGGTGAGCCGCAGCAGCCGCCCCTCTGCTCCTTCACCCGCGGCTGCGCCCCCCCGCCGCCAGGGGCCGCTGTGACTGAGGCCGCGCGGGGCCGGGGCGGGCTGGGCTTGGCTCCGCCCCCAACCGGGGCTTCCGCTGCTGGTCGCCGGCACAGCACGCGCTTGGGACAGCCGCCATGAAGCCGGTAGGAGGCAGGGGGGAGGGCGGTGGGCCAGGGGGTGGGGGAGCGCTGCTTGGGATGAGCCACGGGCTGTGCGGGGCGGGCGCGGCGGCGGTGCGGGGGGCGGCCCCGGGGTCTCTGCTGCGGACGCCTCAGGAGGAGGCTGCTTCCCTGTGCCGGCTTCTCCCTTCAGGCCGAGCGGGCCGGGCCTGTGCTGTTGCGGCACCGGAGCTACGGGAAACGGCGAAACTCCGAGCGCCAGGGGCAGGGGGTAAAAGGCGGTGTGCCTGGAGGGGGAGGCAGCCCCACCTTCAGCGGCGGGACCCCGCAACACGCCTTCGCTTTTCACCGCCCAAAAGTGGTTTTGCCAAAACTAAGGCACACAAGGACCCGCAGAGAGAGTTGGCGCTGTTCAGCCTGGAGAAGAGAAGGCTCCGGGGAGACCTTACAGCAGCCTACCCGTGCCTGAGGGGGGCTCCGGGAGAGATGGGGAGGCACTCTGTATCAGGGAGTGTAGCGATGGGACAAGCGGTAATGGTTTTAAACTGAAAGAGGGCAGATGTAGATTAGATATGAGGAAGAAATTATTTGCTTTGAGGGTGGTGAGACACTGGAAGAGGTTGCCCAGAGAAGCTGTGGATGCCCCATCCCTGGAGGTGTTCAAGTGGGTTGGAACTGGATGATCTTTAAGGTCCCTTCCAACCCAAGCCATTCTGTGATTTTAAGAAGAAATGAGTCACCATTATCTGTTATACTGAGGAGCATGGCGTCAGAGTTTTAGTAGAGAGCAGGGTGGTGTGCAGCCTGACCTGCTCACATGCACTTGAGCTGTGAGGTGGCATCAGGAGAGGACAAGCAGAGTCCTACCTGACCTCCAGGCACAGGCACTGTTATCTGTAGCTGTTCTAGCTCACAGTGCCATGTGTATGTCATAGGGACAAGTGTCAGTGTTGCTTCTCTCTCTTCAGCACAGTAGCCAAATCTGAAGAGGGAGGATAAAGGTGAGCTAGGAAATATTCCAGATTCAAGGAGCCCCACACTAGTCCAGCCACTTGTCCCCTGACCAGAGAGACACCCCCCCACCACCAGAACTCTAATACAATGGCCCATCTTCCCTCCGCCGCCCATGCTTTTGCATGCCTCTCAGGAGGTAAGCTGTGCTGCAGCCATTTCCATCTTTTGGCACAGGGTGCCTGTATTGATCTGTGCTTCTGGGTTTTCCCTGAGCCCTCTTTCTTGTCAGTCCCGGAGCTTTAGCACCTGTGACACATACACAGCTGTTATAACATCATGCTGTTGTGAGCCTTGCAGTGGGCAGCCTTGTCTCTTCTATGCAGCTGCTGGTCATAAAGAGTTTGGGGCAGGAGAGAGCCAAAGCTCAGCATGCAGAGGTGTGCTGCAGGAGGACGTTTGCTCAAGACTGTGGCTGTGTGTTAGACCTTCCTAACCTTATCAAGTGCTGAGGAAGAATGGCATTGTGAAGAGAGGAGACAGAGTGCTTGGGAGGACACAGGGCAAAGAACTGTGCCCTAACAATCTGTTTAACATGCTTTGGGTGTTCATATGTCTAAAAGTGATGAACATAGGGCTTAGTAAAAAAAAAAAGTCAAGGTATGTTTCCGTAAAACATTCTTCACAATTCCCTCCTCTCATAAATTTATCAGAGTTGGGTAAATTTGGAGCTAACTGATGATACTATTTAGAAGAATCATGTTCTTCTGCTCTGGTAGAAATATGAACTTAAGGAGATCTGAAACAGTGAAATAAATTTCACAAAGGTTATGCACTTATCAGTTACTTGTCATTTTCTGTTTGTTTCCTAGAGAAAAAACAAAAAACGAGTTCCAAGCTTTCGGAAGTTACTGAGAACTAGTAAAATAAAACTTGACAACAAATTAAAGAATAAACACTACAAGCAGCAAAGTGCTGCTAAGAAGTATCGAAAAGAACAAAAGAAACTAAGGGAGGCTGTCAGAGATGCTATCTCTAGAAAACCTTTTCCATTGGAAGAATGCAAGAAAAAACAAGTTGGTAAGTGTTCAGAGTTATTTTTGTAAGCTAAAAGGTGTGAGGGTTACTAAATATCGTGCTCCTTTGTGTTGTAAAATTATGTATGAAGAAAACAACATTTCATTTTCTGTATACAAATAATTACCGTTCTTGTTAAAAGGAAAGAAGGTGAGAGTTATGAATAATGTAAAATGTATGAACAATATAAATTCTGGCAACAAGATCTGACATCTGGAGATTGTAGAAACATGTTTGCTCTAATCATTGTTGGATGTCAATAAAGGGAGTTTTCTGGGCTAACACAAAACACCTGCATGAAGGTTGATGAATTCAAGGTTGGAGTAAGGTGTAAAATGGTCTCACAAGTGTAGGTGGGGTGAGGTTTTTGAGTTTGAATATACGTACAGGATTTTAATCTGTACACATAATCTTCTAAAATAGCTGAAAAACGGGAAGAAGAGGAGGAAGATGCTCTTCCACTGGACATGATGGATGAAGATGACTTAAAATTAATGGAAGATTTGGCTCAAAAAGCATCCTTTTTAACCAGAGATCTTTCTTCTTAGTGAGTGTTGTTGTGATGTCTACTTTTTGTACTAATTCAGCTTTGTGTGGTTAATATGTAATTAGTAATGTAATGTAATACATATATCAGGAGGCCACTTTCAGTCTGGTGTTTCTTTGCAGTTCCAGTTTAGTGTTCCCTTAGTCTGTCAGTACATTCAGTATTCATGTATTGATGTGTATCAGACATTCACCTGCTCTGCCTGTCCTTCACGATACTGTTTCTGCACAGTTGTTCTTTCCCGTGAGGTCCCTGCTGTGAGATGAGTAGCATTCCCCAAATGGAAAGAAATGCTTTAATCTGTATACAGAGTCTTTTTTTCTGTGTAGAGTATTCAGGGTGTTCCCTGGACTTTGGGCTCCTATACTTTCGTATTGCATTGCAAATTGCTGTTAAAAAAAAAAAAAAAAAAAAGCTTCTGGAAGCCATGTCTAAACTCATGCAGAACCAAAACATTCATGCAAAAAATTGACAGTTTTCTGGAGGAAGGTTTTAGGTAGAATTCACAATGAAATACATAGAAGGATAGTTGCTCTTTTATCTGTTTTACTGTTAGCAGCTTTTAGCTCTTTTCGTAGTGTTATCTTAAACTGGAGAATTTGTCTTTTTAATCTGCTTTACTCTGTCTTTTTAATCAGTTTACTCAGCCCCTGGCCTGTTGTCAAGGGATGGAACTCATCTGTCTCATAGGGGGAAATGCATGCTAGCGCAGGATCTGGCAGGGCTCATTGAGAGAGCTTTAAACTAGATTCGAAGGGGGA
>WKFP01014190.1:232376-318395 GCA_011057875.1 Pterocles orientalis
TTAAAAAAAAAAAAAAAAAAAAAAGCTTCTGGAAGCCATGTCTAAACTCATGCAGAACCAAAACATTCATGCAAAAAATTGACAGTTTTCTGGAGGAAGGTTTTAGGTAGAATTCACAATGAAATACATAGAAGGATAGTTGCTCTTTTATCTGTTTTACTGTTAGCAGCTTTTAGCTCTTTTCGTAGTGTTATCTTAAACTGGAGAATTTGTCTTTTTAATCTGCTTTACTCTGATCAACTATAATAATTCTTTAGAACTTGTCAAATATTGTCTCATTTATAAATTACATGTTCATATTAGCACAGGCTAAATACTTATGTCCTTACTTACTTCAGTGTAGGATAGGAACATATCCTGTGAGAGCGTGGTACACCACACTGCATTATTTCTGTTATCCTTGGGGAGTTGAATGTGATACAGGCTTTCCCAGTGAGCAGAGTAGATAGTGATAGTAGTGGTGGTAAAAGTTGACATGGAGTAGGGATAAAAAAAAAAAAGGGGCACTGACCCACTCATAATCACATCCTGGTTAAGCATGTGGCCTGGGAAGTCAAGGCAGGGTAGGGGAGGGCGAGACTGTGGGACATTTTAAGGAAGATACTGGCCTGTTTGTCCAGTGACAGGGTCCTAGTCCTGCTTGCTTCCTGGTGGAGTCCTTCCAGGCAGGACTACTTGGGGTTAAGTTTTTAGTGAGCCTCAGTGGTACCAAGGCACTTGCTTATGCAGTGGAGGAGCACAGTGGGGAGGCAGGTAAAATAGCACTCTGGCCTGGTGGGAGACAAGCTGTGCTGAGATCTTAATTTTGCATCTTTGTATTTTACGTACTCTTTTCCAAAATTTTTAATACTTTAGGGCTGAAAGAATGTTTCCAAAGGATGTTTGCCTTTATAAGCTTCATCTGATTTGTTCACTGTTGCCTTACTTTGAAAGGTCCCTGAGTCCCTTGATGCTACATGAATGGGAGCAGTGCCATCTCAGAACCCATCAGCTAGTACTAGGGTTTCCAGATGTCTGGTATGATGATAATTTCCCTTGTTTCACAGCACCTGCATTTTCTTCATGCTCAACAGATCAGCCACAGATGTGTAGAATTCCTGTGCTTGTTGAGTGGTATTTGGGTACTCAGGAAAGGCTTGATCCGCACAGGAACAGCGAAACTGAGACTGGTGCACTGTCCTTACAATGCATGCGGAGGTTGACTGTGTCCTGTGTAGACTCTGGGTAGATGCTGGGATATTGTTGTGGTTTAATCCCAGCCAGCGATAGGTGCCAGACAGCCATTCTTTCACTCCCCCTCGCAGTGGGATGGGGGAGAGAATTGGAGAAGAAACGGAAGAAAACTCATATTGAGTTAAGAACAGTTTAATGATTGAAAAATAATAATAATAATAATAATAATAATAATAATAATAATAATAATAATGGTATAATGAAAAGGAAGCCAACAAAAAACAAAACCCAAGAAAAACAAGTGGTGCAACCACTTACCACCTGCCGACCAATGTCCAGCGAGTCCCAAGGCAGTGATCACATCCCACCAGCCAACTCCCCTAGCTTATATACCGAGCATGATATTTTATGGTATGGAATATCCCTTTGGCCAGTTTGGGTCAGCTGTCCTGGCTGTTTCCTCCCAGCTTCCTGCACAGAAGCTGTAAGGGCAGGGGCAGTACAAGAAGCTGAAAAAGTCTGTGGCTTAATGTAAGCCTTGCTTGGCAACAACTCAGACATCAGTTATCAACAACATTCTCAGCACAAATCCAAAAACACAGCCTCATACTAGCTACTATGAAGCAAATTAACTCTATCCCAGCCAAAACCAGCACAGATATAAAACTGCTCATACAAGTGATTTTTACTTTCTGAAGCCTGGCAGTCTCTGAGTCCAGAGCTTTCAGAGTCCTTCAGATGTCCATAGTTGAAACTCTGCCCCTTACAAGAATAAAAGCAGTGTTCCTGTTATAAGACAGACCATGTGGCTTCAACAATGTGATTATTTATCCCTGGCTTTTAGTTTTTTAATAACATGAACAGATAACACACTTAATAGTGTGCCTGTATTAGAAGCAGTTACACCATTAATTTTTTAAAAAATTCAAAATCAATACAAGTATTTTGCATGCATATGTGTGTTTACACTCATATGCCAGTATTTCAAAATTCATGAAGTTGTCTGACCTGTCAGATTAACTAAATCTCTTTTTGTCTTTGCTCATTTCACATTTACTTTCCCATAAAAAGGAGATGGGAAGCACTGTATTGTCCTGAATTCAGAAATCCTGTACAGATCCACAATAATGTTTTTTTTTGATTTGAGTGGTGACTGGTGCTGTCAATGGTGAACAAACTGAAACATTCCACTTAATAAGATCAGCCATTATTTATTTTTCTGAGTGTGGACACTTAATCTAGCTAGTATACTCTTATAGGTGGTTCATGTCTCATTAGACGGTTAATTCATTTAGTTTGCCTTGTATTTTTCAGTGAACCTGTTCACATTAAAAAACGAAAACATGAAAGTGTGATTGACAAATATGAGAAAGTGCCAAGACGTGTACAAACTGAGCCAGAAAAAGAACTCATCCATCTGCTCCCCATCAAAGACAAAGGTGGCATTATTCCCCAAACTATGGAAAAGCCAGGTAAGACACAGATTCTGGAATCAGTATAGTAGCCAAGATATGCACATATAAATGTATATGTACATATAAAATTTTTTCTTTTAAAATTCCACATTTATTACATGCTTGACACTAGACACTCTGTTTTTGCAGTTCTCAATGTTGCACAGGATGAAGAAGAGGATACAGAAGAGATGGAGGAGGCAGAGGGTAATAAAACATAATGTTTTCTTTTTGTTGTTGGGATTTTTTTTCCAAATCACTCAAATATTTGAAGAGTACTTTGCTGTTCTCTATGGAAGTTTATAATTTAAGTGTATTTTGTTCAGGGTGTTTTTGAATATGTTCATTATGATGTTGCCTCCAAAGCATAACAGTGTATTCAGAGCTTGCTTTCTTACCTATTAGGTTCCCCGGACCTGAGGAACAAGTGGCATTAGAATGTCTTTCTTTTAGAAATTATTTTGATTTCCACCTGGAACTGATGTTTGCATGAAGTTCCTTATATCAGTTGTGTCATCTTTGCTAGTGAGAAGGGAAGTCTTTGTCTTATTTAAAGAATATATGCTATGGTTCTAGTTTTAATATTCTGAGATAATTCTGAAATGGAGCTCAGGACACAGACTTCTGTAGGCCTTTAAGTGTCTGTTTTTATCTTTGAAATATTTTACTTAAAACAACAGAATACCAGGAAATTCAGATTTCAATTTGCAGTTTGCTATCCACTTAAGAGTCATACTCAAGTAACAGTTGTACTTATAACTGCCACTTCTGGGTCATTATTCTCTAAATGTAATCTGAAGTTGAGGAAGGACATACTTGTAGCAAAATAATACTCAGAAAATGCAAATAAAACAATTGTATTT
The DNA here is from genome assembly GCA_011057875.1 of Pterocles orientalis. Classification (NCBI taxonomy): domain Eukaryota; kingdom Metazoa; phylum Chordata; class Aves; order Pterocliformes; family Pteroclidae; genus Pterocles; species Pterocles orientalis. The sequence goes on from WKFP01014190.1 coordinate 235,867, forward strand.
TTGAAAGAAAAAGTGAATGGTGAATAATTTGCTGCAAATTGCAGAATACTGCAGCTTCCTAGCGCAGTTGGGGTCATATGTTTATATATTCCCACTGTACTTCGGGGATGTTTGCAGATTCAAAACCATTTGGTCAGTTTCTTTTTGCAAGGGTAAGATTTTGGAGTGGAGCAAAAATTAATCTCTAGGTTGATACAAGCTCTAGCAAGGTCATTCTTAAAGCTTCTTTTACTGTGGAACTGCATGTGTTTCTCACATGTGGTGTTATTGCGGTACCCATCTGAAATGCTGTATCTAGCACAATAGTTGGCAATATGGTATTTGTTAAGTGGGTTCCCCAGTGACCTCCTTTCTAACTCTCACACTTTATGCTAGACTTTAGTGAAGAACCCCTGCCTGTTCTCACTCCTGAGGAAATGGCTGCTCAAAGGAGACAAAAGCTGCAGGAAAGGAAGATGCACATAGCTGCCTTAGCATCAGCCATTCTCTCCGAGCCAGACAACAATGTAGGTAGCATTTACTTAACATGCATGTATGTGTGCTTGTATTGTGCTTTAAGTCAATAAATACAGATCTGAAGTGACCAAATGCTAGCAAGAGCAGAAAAACACATGAGTAGAACAAGGGTAAAGGTCAGTGTTGTATCACTTCTCAGGGGGTGGGAAACAATGAAGCTGTTGCCATAGGTTGGTACAAAGGATTTGAATCAAGTGAAGATCCAGGTGACTGTTTTTACTCTGTTCAGTTGTAATTTGTCCCTCTGGATACTTGTGATTGTAGGAATAATACTGTCTGTGGTATTTCCTGTCCAAACTACCTTGTTCTGTAAGCATGACGCGTATTTAAGCTCTGATTTCAGGGTTGTATCTGATACTTCTCCATGTTTCAGACAAGTTTATAATAGCAGGGTAGTCTGAACATTCCCAAGATAAAAATGTTGTTTGGATATCTAACATTTCTTGACTCTTTTTGCAGAGCTAAGTAGAGTCTGAGTAACTGCTAAGTTATTTTTTTTTCTCTTTCTAGTATTTAAAAATGAGGCACATTTCTTGTGGCAAGCTTTTGCTGAAATGTACATTGTGCTTGTACATTGGTTTGTGAGTTATCTTCCACTGACTTTGCCTCTTAATCAGATTAAAAAGTTGAAGGAGCTGCGTGCCATGCTGATGGAACAGGATCCTAATGTGGCTGTGATTGTTCGGAAGCTGGTCATGATTTCTTTGATGGAGATATTCAAAGATATTGCACCTTCTTACAAAATTCGGCCTCTGACTGAAGCAGAAAAGGCTACCAAGGTGAAATATGAAATTTCTTTATAGTAGTTCAGACTTTTAAAATTTATGCTGAATACTAATACTGATTTATTTAATATTAATATATAGTTTTGAGCAAAGTGTGACAAATACCCAGGTACTTGTGGAAATTCTGAAACTGTGACACTTCAAGGGGCAAAGGTCTTTGTTTTGAACCTTTAATTCTTATATACTTCCTTCAGTAAGTAGGTGACATGCTGCTGCTAATGGATGGAACAAAATAGTATCTGAAAGTGGCATATCAAACCTGTGTGACTTTCATCATAAACCTCGGCATAAGGTGGTGTTTTGTGTCACACTGAAGGGAGGCTTTGAGCAACCTGGTCTAGTGGGAGGTGTCCCTGCCCATAGCAGTGGTCCTTTCCAACCCAAACCATTCTGTGATTCCGTGAGCTACAAAGAAAGCAAATTGTGCAACATTGTCACCTTACTGGCACAGATTTCTGTGTAATGCATTCAATAATCTGATGAACAAATGCAAAAGAACTTGTTTCTGGAGCTTGTTTTTTACCAATTCTTTAGAATGTTTCTTGAATATAGGTAGTGCAGTTTAGAGTCATGGCTTTAATGAAATTGGCCTAGTTGGAAAAGGCCCTCTGAGCACAAGAACATGTAGAGAAATATATAGCAATATTTTATTTTTAATACATTTCTAGAAATGTCTAGAAGAAAAAAGTAGGTCATAATTTGTTGTAGAACTTTGGGGTTTTTTCACCACTGGCTAATTATAGGATTTAGCTCGCCAAATAAAATATCACATGTATTATGCTTACAGGTTAAAAAAGAAACTCAGAAACTGAGAGAATTTGAAGAAGGTCTTGTGAGCCAGTATAAATTTTACTTGGAAAATCTGGAACAAACAATTAAAGGTACAGTCAAGACTTTCCATTTTTTGTGGTAAATGCAAAATTGTTTGCAGCGTTACAGTTACCCTCTTCTGACTGAATGCTACCTGCTGTCTTTCATGCAAGTACTGTTTTGTATAAGTGTGTAGGAGAATGTCTGCAATAACTAAAAATGTAAGTATTTAGAAACTTCCCCCACATTCTGAACAGTAATCACTAAAAATATTTTGTGCAGACTGGAAACAAAGGAAGTTGAAGAAAAGCAATGTCATCTCGTTAAAAGCATATAAAGGTCTAGCAGAGATTGCAGTGAAGTGTCTGTGTGAGCTGCTTGTGGCCCTACCCCACTTTAACTTCCACAACAACATTATTGTTCTTATTGTTCCACTCATGAATGATGCATCAAAAAAGGTAAGTGATTTTCTGATTAGGGAAAGAGTTCTTGTTTTGCATGAAAAATAATGTATTTCTTAGCTTATTCCACGTATCCAGATCTTGTGGCCAAATCTTTTTGCTGTGTTACAGGCTGTGCCCACTGTCTAATTAGTAGATACCATCAGTATTATCAGTTTGTTGTCATAGACTTGGCTTTACAGAAGAATTTGTTTGAATTCACTTTTCAGATTTCTGAGCTGTGCTTTGAGGCAGTTAAGAAGCTCTTTAAACAAGACAAGTTGGGCTGTGCTTCACTCGGTGTAGTTAAGGTCATTTCTGGCCTTGTGAGGGGTAGAAATTACGATGTCAGACCTGAGGTAAGAGTCTTTCTCTTGTACTACATAATTTTCTTCTGTCAAAAAATCTGAAAGTTGAAGTTAGTGCAGCTGCTGCCTACAGATGAGCAGAATTTCCTCACTCTGTCAGAACACAGGTAGCTTAGGAGTGGGCTGAGACAGAGGGTTAGGCAGGGAGGAGAAGGAGACTGAGAGGAGGAGATTAGCTCTTGACAGAGACATGGGTTAAATCAGGCAGGGAAACTTGAAGTGAGAAGGGCAAATGAGAAAGGGATGGAAATGGACAGTTCTGGGGAAGGAACTGGGAGCAGAGATGAGAGATACAGATATGAAGAAACAGGAAGGGAGTGAACAGAAGAACCTTTGACCAGGAAAGCCCACTAGCCTGAATGGAATTCAGGATTTCTTACACTCTCAGTTCCTCTGTTGTGGATCACCTTTCATAATATTTATTTTATTTTACAATAGGTGTTAAAAGTATTTCTTCACTTAAGAATTAAGGAAGTAGAATTACAAAAAGATTCTGAAGACATTGCACCGAAGAAAAAGTTCATGACTTACAAAGAGAAAAGAAAAAATCTTTCAAGAATGCAAAGAAAGGTATGATGTGTGTTTTCATGCTCTACTTCAGTGACCTTATGTAGTAATTTGTTCTAGCAATGAATGCACTTCTCCTGTTGCCATTGTTAACTCTCAGCATCAGTGATTAGTGTTTGTGTTGTACTTGAATATTTATGAGGTTCTACAAGGAATTTAATTATCTGCCTATTGTTTTTTTCCTCTTTCTGGTGTTTGATAATGCCTTTGGTTGTTTCTGATAGTAAGGAATATATCCAAGTTAGTTACCATGTAGCATCACAGGGTGACTTAAGCAACTCACCAAGCATGGAAGATTTGTTCTCTGGGTATCTTTGGAACCTGGATATCCAGGCTGCTTGGAAACATTTAATGTGTTTTCTTAAAATCAACTGTATGTTTTCAGTGGAAGAAGGCAGAAGAGAAACTGGAACGAGAACTCTTGGAAGCAGAAGCATCAGAAAGTAAAGAAAAAAAACTGAAGCTGGTAAATAATTTAGAGATAATTTTCCCATTTTTGCACAGTAGCATCTCCTGACCCTTTTTTAAACAAGTGTATCCCCAACCTGTCACCATTCCATACCTCTAAATAATGTTGGCAGCTTACAGACATTTTGCCTGTGCCAGAGGTCTAGGTTTTAGTATGGGGTCCTATGTTGAGCTCTTTCAGTTTACCCAGGAATCCCACTTGGCCATTCCTGCTTCCTTCTGTTTTCTGCACAAAAAGATACTTGAATCCATTGACATGTGTCCTCCAGGTGCCCTGTTCCTGTTATGTATGACACTATGTAATGGCTGTTCCCAGCCTCTCAGAATGGCCTTTAGGCAGAGGAGTGTGGCTAGCACGGATTGAGGGAAAGAGAGGCTGTGTATCTAGGAGACGGTGAGGAAACGGAGTAGGGGGCAGGAGAGCAGGACTTGAACTTTTCAGCATAAGAAGAGCAGAGATGGCAGTGCCAGGATTGGTTTGGAAGGCCCAAGTGCAGGCTGGACAGAGAGGAACATTTTCAATTGAGTTTCAGTGAAGCAGAAATGTATGTTCTCCATGCTCAAGTATTTCATGTTGTTTTCTTTCCTTCAGCACACAGAAACCTTGAATATTGTATTTGTAACATACTTCAGAATCTTAAAGAAAGCTCAGAAGTCTCCACTTTTGCCAGCTGTGCTAGAAGGTCTTGCAAAGTAAGAACTGAGTCCACATTCTTTTGTGTGTGTTAGAAAAGACATAAAGGACTAAAGCGATTTTTGACTTTTGAAAGAGCTGTATAAGCAGTGAGAGAGGACTTTCACTGAAAAATTTTTTGAAATTCTTTTATTTCTTTGCTGAAGTTTTCACCTTCTTATAAAAGTATTTCAATGTGATGTGAAATTTCCCGTGATAGAATTAATATGATGCAAATCCAGGGGATGTCATGTCATTCCATTATTTTGCCTGATTACTTCTTGAAGAACACTGAGCATGTCTCTAAGTGCTATATAGGGAAGCCATGATTAGCATTTGGGGGCTGAATCATCCATCGATGTGAAGATAACAGATGTGCAGTATTTGATTTAGCTCTGCATTTAACGGTGTGGATTTTGGCAATTCAAAATACTTTGAGTTTAAAGATAATGTCTACAGCTTAAAAATAATCTCTTTTATTCAAGGTTTGCTCATCTCATAAATGTGGAATTTTTTGATGACCTGTTGATTGTCCTTCATTCTCTCATTGCTTCTGGGGTAAGTTGAGCTTACTTTCATTACACTTTTCTTTAAGTTATGTTTTTTTCAGTACTTAATCAGTTTTGTATTCTTAGGGTTTAAGCTATCGTGAAAGTCTTCATTGCATTCTCAGTGCTTTTCATATACTCTCTGGTCAAGGTAAGAGATTTTTAAAAACAAACTTTTGTTTACAATTGTCTGATAAATTAATGGAGTAAATGTACTTGTTTGGGATTATGTTAATAGGTGATGTTCTTAACATTGATCCGATGAAATTCTACACACATCTTTACAAGACATTGTTCAGCCTGCATGCAGGTAACTTCAGATACTTACTTTCAGTGTTTACCTAGATAACATTTATTCTGCTTATTTGCTATCATAGCCTTAATATAGTGTTAATAAACTGCAGTTGTTTTAAGATACCTGAGTTCTGAAAAGAGTACCAGCTGTTTTAATCTATTTTTTTTCTCAAGTTGCATGTTGCAAAACTGCAGTTCAAATCCTAGTATTATTGCAATACATTGTAACAGGTTCTAATCATGTCATTTCATTACGGAGTGCTGTGATCTTGGATAAGCATTTATCCTGTCCTCAGTTTAAGTTTTTTGACTTCCTTATAATTACTTCTTTCAGTGGGAATTTAAAAATTCGCTATTTTTTCTCTAATTCTTTCTCTAATAGAGAAAAATCTCTAATTTTCTAACATAATTCTTAAAATAATTCCAATTTAAATTCCGTTTTCTAAAATCTTCTGGTTTATATTTCTGATTTTTATAATTCTGACATTGTTTGTCTAATCTAAATTTTCTGCTAATTCTGAGAAGCTGAATAGTTTATGAAAAAAGATATTTATAAAGTTGGAAATTAACATAATTTTAGTTAACTTCTTAAATTTGTGTTTACTAAGGAGGAAAGATTGAGAAAAAACATCCTACAATTCTGGATGGGTAAAAGACTAAATCTTTGCACTATTTAAGAATTTATAAAAGATTATATAATGAATGCACTTCTAATATTTAGACATTTTTGATGGAACAGATATTTTCTTAGAAAGGAGCACAGAAACAATGATACATTTTTTCTGTTCAGAACCGGACTATTTTTATAAAAAAAAAAGGTTGCTTATGTCTGAATCATATTAGCACTGTGTCTGAACCTCTTAGCTTTCATCCTGTTTCTCAGGTTCCAGTGTACAGTCAATAGCTGAGTATTTAGCTGTACGTTCCTCAGAATGATTATTTACTCTTTGTATGAAATTCTGTTTTTGAGGACGTACCAATGATGATATAGGAATTGTGCTCCAGTGCCTGGATGTCATGTTTGCCAAGCGGAGAAAGCAAGTTTCCCAGCAACGAGCTCTTGCTTTCCTGAAGCGGCTTTCCACGCTTGCTCTTCATGTACTTCCAAACTCCAGTGTTGGGATCTTGGCAACAAACAGGGTATTAATGCAAGTAAGTTTTACTCGTTGGAATTTTTAGCTTTCTGGTTAAAGGTTATAGAATTTTTTTGACACATTGATTTTATGCAAAATATTTTTAAGCATCTTAAGCAAGAATGAGTATCCTTAAATGCTGCTGAGACTGAATAACATGGAATGAATCCTGAACTTAACTTAACCATGTTATAATTGGATGTGTAATACAAGCAACTCAGTCCTTTTTTTTTGTGTGTGTGTTGTAGATATTCCCAAAGATGGACCTCTTACTAGACAACGAATCTCAAGGCAGTGGAGTTTACCTCCCAGAACTAGATGAACCAGAGCATTGCAATGCTCGGAACACAGCTCTGTGGGAGCTGCATTTACTGCAGGTTAGTAAGGAGCTGAGTGATTTGGGAAGGGAAAGTCATCAGTAAATAGCTGCTAAATGCTTATATGCTTTACACAAATAGAGAACTGAGGCCTTCAGGCTTATCAATCAGATCTGGCTCACAGGAGCCAATTCCCTGCAAAGAGACCGAGCAGCACAGTAATAGGGAAGGAATGAGGTCAAAAGGGGATGTTAAACATCCCCTATGATAATACCACACTGAATCTTACTGCAAGTTGCCTAATAAAACTCATTTGGAGGCTTTTTTCAATCTGTCAAGTTCCTTTGCAAGTCCAGCCCTTCTCTGGGGAGCAACTGACACCTTGATCTGGCCTTCCAGCCAGTGTTGAGAGTGGGGCTTGGGGAGGTCTTCCTCTGCCTTTACTCCTGCCTTCTGGGAGTAGCAGTTAGATTAACTGTGGAGTTATGCTCACAGCATGACATACTAGTGAGTAAATGTATGACTGAGCATTCTTATTCACTTAACGCCAGAAACTGACTGATTTTGGGGTGCTCACTTTATCTAAAACAAAAACAGAACCTTCCATCTTATTGAAATGGAAATAAATGTGGGAATCCGTAGAAAAATACATTATCCCTTATCCCTCAGCCAACTGCTGCCTTTCTTTCAGAGACACTATCATCCAACAGTGCAGAAATTTGCAGCTCATCTTATTGCTGGAGCTCCAACTGAAGGCTCAGTAGCTCTTTCACTTGATTTCAGCCAGAGGTGAGTTATCAAGGAAAGAGTTCTGTTTTTAAAAACAGTGCCCTAAAAAGCAGCTGTTACTCATACTTTAGTAAAGGAATCCTTAAAAATAATTATCCATAAAATCAAAAGATTCTGTTCTTCAAACTCACTATCTTTGATCTTTTTTTTTTTCTCCCTTTTTTTTTTTTTTTTTTTTTTTTTTTTTTTCTTGAGGCTTCTTGCCAGGGTGTGACAAGTTTAAAAAAAATCTCAAAGTGCAGTGTAGTTTTTTCCCATAGAAGCAAAATACCTGCATTTCCTCAGTAGCAGCCCTGATTGAATATGGATCAGGATCACTGGACCTTGGCTGGGTAAACTGGAAACCAAGTTGCAGCAGAAGGTCCATAGTGTGTTAAAACATAAGAACAGCTACCCTGGTTCAGGCTAAGGATCTAATTCAGTGTCCTGTCTTCAGCAGTGGCTGGAAGGAGGTGCCTCAGGAAGAGTAAAAACAGGGCAAGTATGTAAGACACATGCTCTGAGCAGTGTCCTAGCCTGACTGTTTTCAGCCTGGTGGATTTCTTGAGCCTGATACTGTTTTTGTTTACTACCTCGTAGTGGAAGTCTTTTCAAAAGTGTTCAGTGTTCCTTGAACCAAAGCATACATTTTGCAAATACAGCATTGTTTGGTAAGGGTTTCATGAGTCCACAGCTTGCTGTGTTAATACTTGCTGCCTTTTGTTTTTAACCTGGTGCCAGCATGCCTCATTTAACAGCCCCTGGTTTTTGCTCTGGGAGGGAAAATGAACAGTCTGTTCTAATACACTCTTTTTGTACCTCACACGACTTGATAGACCTCTATTATATTGTCCCTCTTCTGGCTGAAGGGATCTGGCCTAGACAGGAGCTGTTCCATAATTTCATCATCTTTATTGCCTGTTCCTGACCTTTTATCAATTCAAGTATTTGAAGTTGAGGAAACTGGAGACTTACCTGCAATATTTGAGATGTGGGTGATCTGTGGATTTATACACTGATGTAACTATTTTCTATTCTGTTGTCTGTTTCTTTCCAGCTCCAAACAGCATCAGGGTCACAATCCCATGAAAGTATCTGGCATAACAACAGCATTTTTTTTCCTTAAGCGATAGTGGACAGCTCAGAGCCTATTGTTTTTATGTGATGCTTGAGATTGCTTTTCTCTGTTTTTCTTTTTCCCCCATTATATTTCATTTGCCATTTTACTGAACAACTCATACAGTCTATCTGCAGTTCTTCACAGGCAGCTCATTCTTACTGCTGCAGGTAACTTGGTACTCTCCAGCTCATCTTTGAGTCCTGGCACAGACCTTATGTAAATCCCTAGTTTCCTTCGGCCATTGCAAAAATTGATCATAGACTCCTGGCCTCTGTCTCCTTTCTTTTAACCAGTTCTTTTCCCATGTCATGGTCTTCCCCATTCTCGCATGGCTGCTTAGTTTTCATAAAACCCTTTGGTAAGGAACTGTTGGAAATTCAGGCAGATTGTATCAGCTAGGTGAACTTTATCCACATATTTTTGTTTGCTTTTTCAAGTATGTACAGGACAAGCAGTGACTGCTTGGAGCACTGGCAAGCCAACAGAACAGTTTTCTTGTCTCCCATGTCGTCTTCTGCCGCCCAAGTATTTAGACTGATTTTTACTTGTATTGCTCCCCAGCTGTTGGCTTCTGACCTTTTCCAGGTGATGCTCATTATGCTGAGGAGTTCTCTTAAAGCATGGTGGAGAGTGTGAATGGCATGAGATGGTGGGGAGAAGATGCTCTTGGTTTGGTGATATATTATTTGGAAATGTATCTAACGGCATTTTTCTTTCATTGTGGTTTTTGCTGTAGGTCTGCTACAGAACTTTTTGAGGCATACAGTATGAGAGGAATGACCTTTAATCCTCCTGTTGCATCTGTAACACCCAGAAGAAAGGTACCATCTCATCTTTCCGTGTCTTTTTTTAACCACATGATATACCAACGTAACTTGTATCGGCTGGCTCAATATGCAGTGCCCAGGCATTAGTACACTTCTAGCTTGGCTTTCTGGTTTCTGTATTTTCTGTGTCAAGTATTTTTTTTTTCAGCTGGCATAAGATAGCACTGACTATAAAGAATGAAAAAAAGGCTATATGAATAGTTCCACCTCCCATAGCATCAGTTAATGTAACAAGATGAATGTGGTAGCTATTATTTTACTCTTTTCCACTTTGCAGTGGTTCAGTGCAGATTTCTTGTCCCTTTTCTGTAATGATGATCTAATATTTGCTTAAAAAGCCATCTCTCTTTCCCCAGTGTGGGTAGTTGGCAGGACAGCTTTAGATTCAGTATGTAGAAAGACACTGATCTCCATTAGAGTCAGTTTATAGCTTTAACGTGTAAATATGAAGGGAACAAAGAGCTAGTGTATAAATAGGAGAAATGGGTAAACACTTTTAAATCCTCAGCGCTGGATGTGTTAACAGATGCCGACCTCCATAGATGTCCAGTGAATTATGTGTCCTTTAAAAAGTGGTAATTAATTTAATTTTTTCCTAGTGAAAACATTATAACCTATTCACTTTGTTAGTGCCTCCAATTTGTAACTCAGTAAGTGAAAGCCTTGAGAGCACTTTTTTTTTTCCATTTTAGAGAAACAGCTTCTGCAAAATGTATTTGTACTTACTTATTCTGTCCTTCTAGAATGACTTCTTGACATGTCTGTCCTGGTAGGGTGTTAGATTAGCAGCTCTGACAGAACAAGGCTGGGAAAGCAGATAGGAGAGAGATTGTGTAGTGCTTGAATAAGGAAGTGTACAAGGTCTTTAAGGTAGCAGGAACAAAGGAAGAGGAAGATAACAGAATGAACTGTCCATGGGTGGTTATAATGGTCGTAACTGGCAAAATTGCCCTGGGGTCTTGCCTACTCTCTGGCTGTTTGGCTCATTTTAACAAACTTTGGCAGTATCTCAGTGTCACCCTATCTGTCCTGCATGTTTTTCTCTGTGTGCCATCGGGCCATTGTCTGTCAGCACTTCCCCTCTGTTGACAGACGCTCTGAATTGGAGTTCTTCTCTGTGTACCACTAAAGAGAGGATCTCATTCGTCCTTCACTCTGTGAGTGTTAAGACTTTAACAGGGAGGTATAAGTCATGTGCATGACTTTCTTCATCTGAGCACCAGCAAGGAGTTGAGGGCTCCAGATCTGGCTGCAGCCAGAAGGGATTTTGTGAGGCAGGGGAATCAGGGCATTCCTTTCTGACTCACAACCTCTACTGTTAGCGTTATTGCTTTCACTAGCTTTTTGATCAGAGATGCTTGATTTATTTTTATAAGGTGTGTTGAAGAGGAAGCAGTGTGTAAGCTCCTTCAGAGCTGGAGGCTGTGGCTATGTGTAGTAGGTGTTCTTCTAAAGCCCAGTTTACAACAAACCAGAAAATCCTCACCAAAAACATGAGCTTATGAAGGACTCCCTGGCAGAGGGCTTTGTTGCTGGCCGAGTGAAACTTAGTGGCAGGCTAGATATATGTGAGCTGCCAGTTCCGTAGGTCTGGTCTAGCTGACCAGAGGCATGGGAGAGAAACAGGACTGACAGTTTAAGCTATGCATGGAAAACACGTACTGGCCTCATTTAGTAATGGAACTAATATTTTGTAATTTTCAGGATACATTCTCACAACTGGATTCATTTATAGATGAAGAGCTAAACAAACAGCTTCAACAACACATCAGTGAGACTGTTGTTCACAAACGCTTGGATTTTGCTAAACACTTGAAGGAATCATCCTTGTAAATGTATCTATCAATTATGTTCCATTGGCTTCTTAATTATGGAGAAAGATTGGCTGAAAGAAATTGTCACTCATGATTAAAAGAATTCAAGTAGGCTTTTGTTTGAATATAGAAACACACAAAAAAGTAACAGCTTTTTTTCCTAGAGGGTTACAAGGCCTCTCCACTTAACCACCGAGCCCATGTTCTTAGAGATTGGGAACTACAATGAACAGTCACATCAGTTATTTATAAACAAACAAAACTAGGTGATTTAGGAATTGTTTGCAACCATGCATTATAGTATTTTTGTTTCTATATTTTCTAATTTTCATGACAGAATATAGACATGTTTCTGAGAAATCACAGGCTTGTGTTGATAAATTAATAAATATTCTGGAAATTTTAATATAATATTGACTTTGCTGTTTAAGATACTTAGAGATTTGGAATATGTATTGCATTTTTCCTGGTTCTCTTCTGATGTCTCCTAACCATTTATGTCAGCTTTAAATGATTATGCATTTGGTGGGGGGTTTTCCCTTCCAATGAATTTTTGGTATTGGCAAACTGAGATTACTGAAATGCAGTTCTGAACTGTCATCATGATTGAATGCTCTGACACAGTGTCCTCAATAAACCATCACTGTCAAGAGTATTGGACAAATTAATGGTAAGAATTTAAATCTTTAAAAAAAATAAAATCTTAATTCCCCAAATATTAGTTTTTGTCTTTGGTTGTTTTTGAATCCATTTTCAGCTGCATGTTGGCTTTGCAAACAGTAAGTACAATATATGAAATAACTTGAAAGTTAGTATTGGCCTTATGTATATTCCATTCTACAGGCGAGTGTGGTGGGCTGTCCCTGGCTGGCAGTTAAACCTTGTGTAGTGCTTAGTCTCTGATGTGAAAATGATAGCTGTTGTTAAGTTTTGCAAAGCGTTTGTTCAAGTCACTTAACCTCCTTACAATAATCAGAAAATATTTTTTTTTCTCTAGGGTATTTAATCCTTTTTCCTGATCTATGGTTCTTAAGATAGTTTTATAAGTAATTTATTTTTAATACGTTTTTAATGTTAATCAGACTAGTCCACCAAATTTCAAGTAAACATAAATTCACAAACATTTCTGAAAGACATCTGTCTATTAATGGATTAGAAAATACATATTTTACTATGTAGATTACAAAACTGCCTACATTACGATGGTAATACATGTGTTTTCTGTGTGTTTAGGTTGCCATTCCTATAGTTCTTTTTAGTTAAGTGGTTGCAAATATGGATGTGATTTAAATTATGAAATATTCCAAGGGGGGCATTTGCTAATACTTTGTGAGTTCAGGAAAGCAAAAGCAAAAAGTTAACATCTTAAACCATTTATTTTTTTACAACATGTACAAATACAAATTTATTCTTCAAGTCAGTGGAGAGAAAATAGTCCAGGTGGAAAAGTCACTTTTAAAACTGTTCATTTTACATAGTTTCCAAACAATATAAAGACTGGCACATAGTGATATTGCATTGTCAGAATACTTTGACATGCTTTAAGAGGCAGAGGAAGACAACTGTACAACTAAGTAATTTTGAAATACCCTACACATGTATTGGACCGAAATCTATTTATTGATCTTTATTTTTGTGTTTAATGTGCTAACTCTGCCAAATGTCTATCACTATTGAAGTTATAAAATATTTATCACAGACAGGAGAAAAAACCGCCACCATTGTTACATTTAGTGGGCTACCCTAAAAGTAAACTGAGTTTTATGGTGGAATAGTAACAGCCAGTGAATAAAAACCGAATGTTAACTGAAGCATTCAGAGAGCTAGAGCAGAACAGACAGTTCAGTTTCAGAAGCAGCAGACTCAACCTTTCACTGAAATGTAAAGTTACAAGCAAGTTCTTTATTTTTAAAGACAAACTATGAATGTCAGAGAATGTGTTTTTGAAATACTTAAGATATGCCTGTGTTAAAGTCTTTAATTCTTGAACGCATGTGATTTCTAGAAGCAGATTGCTTTCTAAAACTTCATCTAGAAAACTGACATAGTATGTTTTATTCTTCTAACTGCTACACTTGGGATTAGTAAAATAAAACCAGGAGACTCTTCAGGCGGTAGGTAGGAAGTACCTCCTGGCATGCCCCAGTTCCTGCAAACTGAGTAGTACTGCAGTGGGGTCAGGATCTGTGACTGCGCCCAGCTTTTGTCCCATACAGTCACACTGCTGCAACCAGCATGTGATATGCAAGGAAAATATAAGCATGTGGTAGAAAAGTTACAGTGATTTTTGAAGTAGTATAGAATAAAATACTTCTGTATTTTTTGCCAATAGGCAACAAAGTGTGAGATTTCCACCTGTAAACTGTTCAGCGTGAAGCCTGCTACCACTCAGACTGCATGTTTCTGGAAGGTGTTGATTATTTACATTCCTTTCTTTCAACATTTATCCTGGAAGCTGCTTCCTGTAAATAGTTTGTAATATAAAAATGAATGTATTTTCCTAATTGATGTCCATGCCCAGCCAAAAGCACAGCAAGGGACAGAGTTATTTTGTCAATCTTGTCATAGGAATGTGTGGACAGGTATTCCTGCTGAAATAAAATCCGTGGCTGAGTAGAATAAACTTTCCTATTAGAATAATGATTGAGCACATGAAATCTGTTTAACTGGGCTTTCATAAAAGTTAACCAAAAAAAAGCCCTGTTAAACGCTTCAAGTGGAGTTGTATTTTCATTATTAGGATACTTGGAACCTACACAAAAGGAAGGATACTGTGTTTCTTTCTAACTTCACCCCAAAATGTGCCACATTTCACCAACAGAAGTTTTCTCAGATGTTTACCAATACCTAAACTTGAAATTAAGTGATACAGGTGCATTAATGAAAATACTGGAACAGTGTAATTAGCCTTACACAATTTCAGATGTCTACAGGCCTGTAAAGTTGGGGGTTTTTAATAGCAAGCCAAATATTTTGCAGTTCTCTTTCACTGTGATAAACAGCAGTGAAAGCAGCTTTAGACTTCGATGAGGAAGTTACTTGTATTAATGAACTATTCCCACAGCTAGAAAATTGCTATATTAGCAGAAATAGTGCAAAATTGCTTTCTTTAAATTGCTGCTAGACTTCAGGCTAGTGTTAGACCTGCATTACACAATGTGACATGACTACTGTTGTCCCTTGATTTCCCAAGGGTTTGTTCTTCTTTAAATGTGTGACAGAAAACCATCAGTGGATGACGACATGGGTGTAAGAACTTTCAGTGTTGAATCTAATGAATTAGCAAGTGTGTCTTCCAGACTACTATGATACTCCAGGAGATGTTAAGAATTTTCCTTTCAGTGCTGCTGAATATAACAACAAAAAAACCCCAGCCAAACAGAGAAGGGCAAACTCTATAGGACAGTAAGTATTGTTTCTAAAATGCCATAAAAACACCAAAAGAAAAAATTCTTGGTGATGTGAAACTGCTACAGTGTTAAAATAACAGAGAATGAAACTAACATCTTTTTTTTTAAAAAAAAAGTTGCCGTAGTTGAATTATGCAGTAAGTTGATGTAAGTATTTCCCAGTAATTTCCAAAGTACTCCAAAGGAAACTACGCATATGAAACTATGGGTAGGTAAGTTGTCACTTCTAACATTTTACTCGGTATCAGTCTGTCATTATGCAGGTGCCATGGGGTTGGGGTATGGAGAGAACATACCTCATTCTTATGGGGACTAGCTACGTAGTTAGAATTTGTAATACATGAGGGAAGAGGCTGAAGTAGGAGGTGGCTGGGTTTTTAAATGGGATCATATTGCTGAATTGCAAAATGCTGTTTTGCTCCATCAGTACTGAAGATGAGCGGTGGGAAAGGCGTGGCCTCTGGGGATATGCCACAGGGACACTGCCTCTTGTGTGTGTCTGTGTCTGGTTATTTTTCCTGAAAGATGGAAATGACCTCAAGAGGGCACTTTTTGGTTTGGTAATGGCTACTTCAGAGGAATTTTTCTATACTATATAGTAAAAGACTTAATAGCTTCTAGTGACAATGCAGGCTCTTTCTGCTTGTTTATATGCAAATTAATGACTTGGCTTTCTTTTATTTCAATTTCTAATTATTGGGGCGGGGGCAGTGATACAGGGTTTGGTTGTCACAAGACGACTGCCTTTAACTTCCTTCTCTTTTGTCCTTGCCCTGTCACAAGTAAACCTCATTTTAGTTACACTGCTGTTTTATCCTTTGTTTGATGCACCTTCTCTCTTAGAAGCTTTTTGTACTTGAGTGCTGAAGCTGATGTGGAATAACTGAGTGCATGAATCACTTCTGTATTCATGTATTTCTTGATTTAGTCATGCCAGATAACTGAAATGCTTTGTTTAGGGATTGCTCTAGGGAGACAAAACCTTTGCAGAGCAATTTATTCACCACAAATACACTTCATTTGGGAAATCAAAGGAATGACTGATGGCAGCAGTTGTTTCATTTGTGCCGCTGTAAGATGGTATGGATTGCTTTAATTAACTAAGCACATTAATAACTCCCATGGAGGGAAAAAAGAGACAACCACAACTAACTTAAATATCAAAAGATGAATTTAGCAAACGTAACACCTTACAACAGTGTTTCTTTGTAAACAAAAATGTCAAAAGTTACAATGTAAGAGTTCTTTACACTCTGGGTTTAACAGGCAAGTAGAAAAACATTTCTTGACTGTATGGAAAAATGTATTTTGCATTCAAAATTTTGAAATGTTAATTACATTTATAAATGCATTTGAGTTTGGACAGTTTTGGGTATTAAGTATCTTCTGTGAGAAAGAAACAAACAAAAGTTCAAATATTTTTTTCTCTAAATCCAGAGCGAGGTAAAAAAAATCTGCATTTTTCTAAGAAATAGTATATGATAAATATATTATACAATGGCATGTATTTTGGAACATGGTAATAAATATTTTTTTTAAACGCAAGCCTGGAAAACTAGAATTTATAAGAAGAAAGTGTTGTTCCTTGTCAAACTATCACTACCAGTTAGGTGTATTTAGCTATTGTACATTATTTTGTTAAAGTAGATAAACTATAAATAATTTGAGCATTTTGTGTATATTCACCAAAGTTAAAGAGATACGTCAAGGAAGTTACAGTATATTTAAATCTCTTTACAATCACTTAACACAGTGTTTAACAGAAATCTTCAGGTAAAAGTGCATTACCTTAATATAATACACATCAAACAACACTGGTTTCCTGCCTTCAGTTTCCCTAGAGGCAGTTAGCTAAATTTAGCTTGTTTAAAAATGGGAGGATGACAACATGTGTTTGTTTACTACAACATACAGTCCCAGAAAACTTCTTCACCTGCCTGTAGAGATCTGCAGATGTGAAGATACGGGAAGAGAAGAATCTTCTGATAGCTGACAGACATCTTTTCCAATCTACGACATCCCATTTAGGATTCCCAGAATATGGATGTTAATCCAGCAGCATTGTGTGGATTAAGCACCTACAGCCCAGGGCACAATTGCTGACCAGTTCAGACCACAGCAGGTTCCTTCAAAGGCACCACAGAAGGATTCAGTGACATAAATTCCAGTTTTCAAAAAAATGAAAGAACAAATGCAGAAGAAGAGTGAATGTGACTGGGATCTTTCTGTAATTTACTTTACTTTTCTTGAATTCAGATTGTTTTGGAGGTTTAGGGTTTTTATAGTAGCCTAGAAATAAGGTGTTGTCCCATCATATTTGAAATATTTTGCAAAGGAAAGAAAATATTATTTGAATTATGTTAATATAATGATTTAGCAGTAGTATGACAGTGCATGCCAAGTAATGCTTTAATAATTAGGTGTATGTGGAAAGAAAAATGTAATATTGGTCATGTGTGAGATGGGCTTATCAACACTGAGAAAGATTTATTCTTTACAATGAACTCTTAACTTCTCAGATGCCATCTCAGTGCTGTAGTAGCACTATACAAATATCTGGTTAGTGTACAGCGGTGGGCAAGATACAGATGCTGTCTTCATATAAATGGGACAGTCTTGCCTTGCGTATTTCGTTTGTTGTTTTAAGTCAAGCAACATGGGAAAAAATGAAGAGATACAGAAAGTAGAATAAAAATGTTTAAACATTTCTGGCAAAATTTCCACAGAGAGAAGTTAACACTATAATCTTGTTTTAGCTAAAAAGGAGATTGTCAGTCCCAGTGGTTTTATTATATGCGTGTAATAAAAAACAACAAAAGCTCTACTGGATATTTAAATACTGGATATTTACTTTGGCCCAGAGGAAAACAGTAACAGGATATTGTTAAGCACAGTTAGTAGATTAAAATGCATACTATAAAATCAACCAGGATGCAACATTTTGGTTTTGTTTTTTAAATTGGCAGAGAAAGTGAAACTTCAGTCTTCACACCATTCTGATTCATGCTAGCAAATGCCATAATAAATCACTGGAGGCCTTCCTGATCTTATTGTGCCTATGCACACCAATGTCTAAGATCTTTCTGTTGGTCCCTCATACCTCACTATGGTTTAACCAACTATAACTTTGAGAAAAATACTCTGTAAATTTTGTATTAAATGATTGCTCAGAGTTAGAATCAGTATCTCGTACCTGAACAGACCATACTGTAGGCAGTGGTGGTGATTATTCCATAATGTCACTAAAAGTCAGACTGCACGCAGACCTTTCATCCTTGCTCTGTGGACTGTCTGGCAAGACCTGCAGAGGTGGCGATATGAATCCCCGATACTGCTTACTTGACTTGGTTAACTTCTTCAGTTCACTGGTAAAGGAAATGCCCTTTCTTTTGTCATCCCGTGCTGCCTGTAAAAAAAAACCAGATCACAGAAGTGGTTTAACAGGCTATTTACTAGCTGTGAAGTATGGAATTAATATGAATCCACCTAACATACTTTTAAACAGGCCTGCCTTTTGAAATTCAGTGTGGCTGTGCTTTCATAGCCAGGCACACTTCTGATTGTTCTGAAGAAATTAATTAAAAATTATGCATTGTCAAAGATAGGTTTAGCAGATTTGGTATAAACGTGCCTGATGCATTTGGTGGCCTTCTACAACACAGCCACAGTGCTGGTGGATAGAAGAAGGGCAACTGACGTCATCTACCTGGACTTGTGCAAAGCCTTTGACACAGCCCCACATGACATCCTTGTCTCTAAGTTGGAGGGACATGGATTTCACGGAAGGATCACTCTCTGGATAAGGAACTGGCTAGACGGCCGCACTCGGAGAGTTGTGGTCAATGGCTCAATGTCCAAGTGGAGACCAGTGACAAGTGGTGTTCCACAGGGGTCAGTACTGGGACCAGTGTTGTTTAACATCTTTGTTGGGGACATGGACAGTGGGATGGAGGGCACCCTCAGCAAGTCTGCAGATGACACCAAGCTGTGTGGTGTGGTGGACACGCTGGAGGGAACGGATGCCATCCAGAGGGACCTGGACAGGCTGGAGAGGTGGGCCCATGCAAACCTCCTGAAATTTAACAAGGCCAAGTGCAAGGTCCTGCACGTGGCCCGAGGCAACCCCAAGCACAAATACAGGCTGGGCAGAGAATGGATAGAGAGCAGCTCTGAGGAGAAGGACTTGGGGGTATTGGTGGATGAGAAGCTCAACATGAGCCGGCAGTGTGCGCTTGCTGCGCAGAAAGCCAACCGTGTCCTGGGCTGCATCAAGAGAAGCATTAGCAGCAGGTCAAGGGAGGTGATTCTCCCCCTCTACTCTGCTCTCGTGAGACCCCACCTGGAGTACTGTGTTCAGATGTGGGGCCCCCAACATAAAAAAGACATGGACCTGTTGGAGAGAGTCCAGAGGAGAGCCACAAAATTAATCAGAGGGCTAGAGCACCTCCCCTATGAGAACAGGCTGAAAGAGTTGGGGTTGTTCAGCCTGGAGAAGAGAAGGCTCCGAGGAGACTTAATAGCAGCCTTCCAGTACCTGAAGGGGCCTACAGGAGAGATGGGGAGGCAATCTTTGTCAGGGAGTGCAGTGATAGGACAAGAGGTAACGGGTATAAGCTAAAAGAGGGTAAATTTAGACTAGACATTAGGAAGAAATTTTTCACTATGAGGGTGGTGAGACACTGGAACAGGTTGCCCAGGGAAGTTGTGGATGCCCCATCCCTGGAGGTGTTCAAGGCCAGGCTGGATGAGGCTTTGAGCAACCTGGTCTAGTGGAGGGTGTCCCTGCCCATGGCAGGGGGTTGGAACTAGATGATCTTTAAGGTCTTTTCAAACCCAAACCATTCTATGATTCTATGATTCTATGAAACTTATATAAAAATTTGTGCTTAAGACACAGTTATATTAAAGCACCAACTGCTGTGGATTGGTGGCATTGGCTGTAAAGGAGAACACAGCTCCTTCTCCCAGCAGGCATGTACTTTATTCCTGCCATTTTCCAGAGCCTGAGATAAAGCAACAACTTTTTCACTGGGCTGGAATAAAAGGGACTTTATTCCACGAGTTTTTAAGTAAGTTCTGTCCATTTGAATAGCCCTGCTTTACTATGATGGGGAGTATGGCATGCACAGCCAAATTTTGAAAAACACAAAGCTGGTAGCAAAAGATAAAGGTTGTAATGAGATTTGCAGGCTGTAAGGGAATTGCATTGCTGATGCAGTTTTGCAAATAAAAAACTAAGGGATGTGCGGAAAAAAGAGGAATCTGCTTTTTGCTATAGTCCCTTATCCCAGCCTCATGCCAGTTGTGTCTCCCTCCCATTGCAAGTAGATTCCCATTAAGCTGATCATATACCATCTATAAGACCTGCTGCAAAATACTTAGTCTTTTACCTGAACCTGTTCTTTGAGCTTAAGGATGAATTTTCCTGCTCCCTTCCACTTGCTTTGGGCCTGAAACACACACTCTTGATCAGAGAGGATCCTCTGAGATGGTTTAGATGTTGAGGACTTCTTGTTTGCTGGCTCTTTTGTCACCTCTTCCAAGAGCACATAATCACTTGGATTTGGATTGCTCAAAATACTGTAGGAGTATTTGGCTTTGCAAAGAGTCTGTTTAAAAGCAGAAAAAAAGCAAAAGATAAGGCATTCTCTCAGATTCAGGTTACTAAATAAATTGCTCAGCTAGTGCTGAGAACAAATTCTACCTTATTGTGTGTGAAACCAACCTCCACCCTACATGCTACAGATCTACTAAATGGAACGAACCATGCTGCTTACCTGCTGTATGACATCCTGAGCTGTGCTGAAGCGGGGAGCTTTGATGACAGTGCGTGGTTGCTCTGGGGAGACATCATGTACCTGAACAAAGAAACTGTCATCCTCAGAGCTGATGGCTACATCTTCCTTTGCTTCTTGAAAGACGTTTCTCTCGTTTAAATTCTGTAGAAAAAAGGAGAAGCAAATTAATTTACTTCAGAGAGGCAACCAAGAGCTAGTGGTCACAAAAGATTTTTATCACATGGAAATTGGAGACTCTTGCCCCAGCTCTGTTTCATTAAATCCAAGTCTCCTATATAAGAGTTTTAACAAGCCACTATTGCTTGTTAGTAACACAGTAAATACCTGTGTCTCTAAAACTGGTGTCTGAAATACCTTTCATAGCAGGCAAGGACTGGTGATATATGCAGAGTACCACATTATGCAAAAATAATCGCTTAGTCCTTTATTTCCTTATGTATGCAAAATTATGTTTTGTCATGTAATGGTGGCATTAAGATGGGAAATGGTAGAAAATTTCCTTTTCTCTCCTTGCTCCTGCACTAAAACCAAAAGAATTTAGGAAGCAAGAAGTCTCAATGAGCATGTTCCTGTAGAGCAAGAAGGCTGTTTCTCTGTCCTTTTTCAGGCTCTATGACTACTGCAGATTTTAGACAGAATTCCTTGCTGCTCCTTCTCTCAGGTAATGTATTTCTCTCCAACCCCTTGTATCATAGCTTGAATTCCTAAGCTGTAAACATGTGCTGTGTATCACACCCTACAAGTGGACCCTTCCTTGTTTTTCCATGTAGGTTTGCAGCTTGATTTCTAGCTCCAAGATCTGAGGCTACTATCTGCAGAAAGGCTCAAAATTACATATAATACTTTGAGGTAGTAGCATCACGGGGCAAAACTACAGCGTAATTTTAACATACACTAGGACAGATTTTAATCCATGTTTTCTGAAAGAATGGGGTTTGGCGGTGACACATTTGTGGTCACATACACTTACAAAGTGTTGCAGTCACAACTGAATTAAGTAGGCTACCATCTCCACAGGCAAATTCCTACCTAGTAATTTTTGCTGCAAATATTAGAAATAGGGGAAAACAAAACACTGATTTGTGTAGTACAGTAGTAATTTGACAAATTGAAGCTTTATCAAAAGTTGTTTCCAAATAATCAGTTAAAAAATATTTTTTTCATTTTAAAGGATCCCAGAGGATTTCTGTCAATCGTGTATGTAAAATCTGTGCATATAAATATATGCGTACACATATTGCTATGTTCAGGCTAAGCAAGCATTATTATATGCTGAACTGACCAGAGGAAGTACCTCTGAAAATTAGATCATTAAGTGTCTTTCTCCTGCTTTTTTGTTTCTCTCTCACAAGTAGCATATTTTCAAGCTGTGTATGTTTTGCTCATAAACTGAAGTAAGTGCTCCATCTTCCTCTTTTAAATTAAAAGAAATCGCTATTTCATTATTTTAAGCTGTCATTGATAATTTGATCATCCATTGAGGTTTTTAGAGTTCTTTAACTTTAAAATCGTTCTAATTTTTCTGAATAGAGAGGAAGTTGCCGACACCTAAACTGACTGATAATTGGAGTCTGGAGTTCTGTTATCTATGATCCTTTGGTATTAACTATTATCCTTCTTTATATTAATTTCCTATCATGTCAAAATCTAGATTTACATTAAATTAGAACTATCTATCAAAACAGTAAGATGGCATTGAGCTGTTAAGTGATAATTAAACACCACATAGCTGATCCTAGAGCTGGATGAAGTCAAGTTAGCATTGCACAGGTGTATAAAGTCTAGTTGTATTCACTGGAAAGTTCTATTTGGGTTTAAATTATGTACACAGCATTGACATTACTCACCAAGTAGTAAAACAAACACTGCATCCTTTTGTTTTAAGCTACCTTTGTAAATTACAATTTATCCAAAACAGACTTACTTCTTCTTGAGTTTTAAAGAGAATCCTTCCAACATATCCTTCTTCTGGGAACCAACTGTTCAAAAGCTGCACTAGCCCTTCTTCAGGACCAATTACTCTCTGGAACGGTGGTTTTCTGCATTCACTCTTTTCTTTAGATATAAAACTTTTCTCTTCCATCAGAAAATAGTCTGCAGCACATGACTCTGTGCCTTTCATCGTAGCCAAGAGCTAAGACAGACCACAATAAACACAAAGCAATTAGAATGCTAAATATAACCACTGCATAATTAGCAGTTATAAATGAGAATGAATAAAGGAACTTTAAGAATCAATAACTATTCTGATAGTGTAGGCAAGATTTCTGATGCGCTATTTATTATTCAGATATTTTACCCCAGGGTAATGTACTGTTCTCTTTAGCCTAGCCAAGCAGTTCAACTATTCCAGACAAGGCAGTACTATATGAGCTTATTTCTGTCCTGTTTGGCTGACCAGATAATTTATTCATAATCCCAGGACAGTACAGTCTTTTCCCACTGCTAGAATAACAATCCCTGTTGAGTTAACTGGTTTTTCTACTCATGAACTTAGCCCTCTAACTTTTACTCTGTGTTCCTGTGGTGCTCAAGTTCAAAGAACTGCACAGAAATGTTTGCCCTTGCTGCAAGGGCAGCCCACTGCCCTTACAGATTGGTTTCTCATATGCACAGGCCCAAATATTAAAATACTAACAGGGGATATGTTCTAAGATTATAACCCATTCTCTGAAGCCAAGATTAGGAAAATTTCACTGATGATAGTCTGTGTTTGCAACACAATTAATTCCATAATAATACATTTCTAAAGCACCTCTTTGCTGGGATGAATGAACTACAGTGACCCTGCATGGAGATCAATGTCCAGAATGATGTTGGTGTGGATTCTTGCAATTAGTCCGCAATTCTGTGGCCAACTTACCTGATGGAGAAGCTGTGCAGCCGTGGTCCCCCCACTTACGTTAAAAACAGTGAAAGGCTCCAGGCCTGGAATTCCATGAATTGTCACTTTGTAATTCACAGCAGCTTTTCTTTCCCCTGTGCTAAACAACTGTTAGACAACATTCAACAGGTTACTGAATGTTTTTACACATGATGTTATTTTTAGGTTGCTTAAAAGAAACTGTACACACAAGTTTTAAGAACCGACCTTGAAAGAGCAAAGCTATCCAGCTGATGCATGGCTCTTACACTGTAGATCAAGACATTAACATAACCCCAACAAATCTTCCCCCCAGAAGGCCCCATCCTACCTTGAAGCTGAAGAAAAAGAAGAAAAAGGAAGTTTTCCAGTAAGAGTACATAAACTGCCACTGAAAAAGGGTAGATCTCTATTACTCACCATCTGCATTCTAGATGAGCTCTGACTATTTGGATTCAGCGTACAAATTACTGGATGAAAATCTATAGCTTCATTTTACCCTCCAGACCATTTATGTTCTTCCTTTCTGCCTAAGTTGGTGTAATTCACCAAGACAGATGTTCAGCATGTGTTCACAGGAGGACAACGTCTGCAACACATCTGCTGCACATACAGCATCTCAGAAGATTTTATCGCTAACATTTTAAGAATCACCAAAATTATTATATATATGCTTAAAGTTACTAACACACAAGTAACCCAGGTAAGCTAACATTAAGGGCTATTTAAAAAAAAACACATCATATCTATACATGCATACATACATATGTATATTTATATATATATTATATACACAATTGTGTGTACATATACATATTTGTACATACAAGCATAGATGTGTACATATATATAAATATGTATTTATGCAAATACAGATGCCATCTTTTCACGTAATAGAACTCAATTTTGCTCTCATTATTCCAAAGTTATTGATAATTTGCATCTTTCTTTTTTTGTCCCAAATGCACCACTTACGATTCATGCATAAAGGAATGCATGAGGCAGCTCTGAACCTTACTGTTCACCCATACTCCTGCAGCATAGGAGTCTTCATGCTGTACCTAAATACACCAAAAGCAAGAATTTTAAAAGAATGACCCTATCATAGTGTCAGCCAGGTAGGAGAACCTTACTTCCACCAAAGCACAAAAGGACTGGGCATTGAAGTACTTTTGAAAAATGTGCAGGTTTAGGGGCTAACATCTTTAAACAGTGGTTCTGTTAAGTCTTCAGACCATAGTAGTCATTAAGAGAAGAATACATGGCATTCACTTACCATAGATGCAGGCAGAGTGTTTCCAGAGGGACTTTCTTCCATTCTCCGACTGTTTATGAACAAACTAGAAATTTCTAATGCTTCATTGTGCAGGTTATGGAGCTGGATGTGTCTATAACCTAGAGGGAGAAAAAAACCCTGCTGTAAGTATTTTGCCACATCCTGGGACACAAGTCTTATAAATGGAAGACTCAAATTTGGTGTATTTATAGCTACAGATTGCCACACCTATAGGATTTAAAGCACTGTAGTAACACTGCATTAATACTCTTTGTCTGTACAACAGTGTAACCCAAACGCTATAAACTGCTGAGTGGCTCATATAGCTGCCTACCTTTGTTCTGCCATAATATTCAATATATTGATACAAGAAATAGCTAAATATTAGAGTATGAATGAAACAAGGGCAAATTCTCACTGGGAAAATGCATGTCTATGGCCAGATCTCATAGGCTATGACTGTTGCAATACTACAGTGGCATGAAGTAAATGTGAAAGTATTTTTATCATTCTGCTGAAGAGCTGCTGGCAATATTGAAATGCCCTCTGCCAGGTGTCACAGAATTAATGATGCTGCTTCATCTCTCATCTTTTTTCACCCTTCTTTCACCTCTCCTCCAACCATGATGGCAAGAAGTGCAATTCCCCTCTGCCCAGTGATCACCAGTTTCAGCATTTTCTTGGGCAAAGGACAAGGCAAGGAGTGAAACCACTCCACGCTTCCTAAGGGAGCAGCAAGTCTCAAGGTGAACACAACCTCACAGCCACAGCTCAGGAGCAGAGCAGCTGCATACAGGATGCCCCAGTCTCTGCAACAGCACAAGATCTGACTTTTTACATGACACTGGGGCAGACTTTAGCTCCCAGGGAGCAAATGAAATCAGCACTGTACTGCCAGGGCAAAGTATGCTGTCTGATATTTGTTATCTGTCTCCTCTAGAAAAAAAGCACCCAGTTGATTAAAAATATCCCTCTGGCAGGACTCAGTCCAGGAATCTCCTGGACCATTTTGGCATAGGATATCATTACAAACTATACTGTACCTCTTTTTAGAGCTTTTAGGGCAATGATTCTCTGAGCTGTTACAGCTGAGCTGTTATTTTCAACAACTGCGAACCGAAGAAAGACCAGATCTTCAAAGTGAACCCGGAAAAGGAATTGTTCATTCCACATAGGGTTGAGAGTGTTGCGATGAATGGGCTTTGTCCGGAAATGGCAGCTATCCAGAGGCATCCCCAGCACATCGATTTCAATGCACGGACTGCCTGTGCTATTGCTAGGGCAGACGTTCTGTCCAGACACAATCTGAAGCCAAGGAGTACACAGAGGAACCAGTTAGCAGAGTAACTCTTTTACTGTCATGATTCTGAGCTAAGTATTGTTTATCGCATTTCTAAGCACAGTTTGTTAATGTGTTGATTTAATTACAATGCTCCCCTACTTCTGTAATTGCCAGGGCAGTAATTTCAGAAGCAGAGCTCCTTCAACCCCCACCATGCCGTTGCTACGGTATTTTTCCTCTGAAAAAAATACACTATACATCATGAGTGTAACCATTCAAGGCATCTGAAAGTTAATCCAGAAGGAATGTACCAGTAACGTAGTCAAAAAGGATCAAATTTTCTTCTCCATTACTCTGGGGTGATGGCACTGACCTCTGGCTTGCTTTGGCATACACAAGAATTAGGTGTGCAGTTACCACAGCTGGGAGAATTTTGATTCTTCTGAATCTCACTTTTCTGAAACATTTCCTCAAAGGGACTAGCTTCTTAGAATACTTCTCTTTTTTGGCCATAAATCCATGAATTATTATAACTTTTAAAAAACATGCTTTTAATATTCAGTACAGCTTTTCACAATGGCTTTTAGTGTAGCTTCTTAAGTGTTCACAAACATGTGAAACATCCAGCCACACATATAATTTTACAAAGTTGTGTAGTCCCAAGGAAAATGCTTTCAGGAGTGGTTTTCGACAAATATTGTAAAGGGAACAGTGAAAGTAACTGTGGATACAAAGCAGCCAATAAAATAAAAGAAAGACGATTATTTGCTCCTTCCCCCTCCAGTTTATTTTAGTTGTGCTGACCTTCAGAAGTACAAGCAACAGTTAAAGGTTCAATTTTTTCACAAAGAAGCATGACTAATGCTGGTTAAAGACTACAGTTAAATGTTCTCTACTTCTATTTGTTTGGTTGTATTAAACTTCCATTTGTTGTACTTACTGTTAAAGAATATATAACTGGCTCCTTATTATCAAGATCTCTTTCTAATGGACAAAACTGCTGGTACATGGAACAATTTTTATCCCAGAGAACAGGAGGTTTCAAAACATATCCACAGCCACCATTAGCCTCAAACATTGCCGCATTAAGTTGCAGAGGAAGATCTGTGAAAATAAGGCAGCCAAAACTGACAAAGAGCAATGGTACAATGGAAAAACTGCAACAGTGAAGACAAGGACATGTTTTAAGTATTTTTTTTTTAATTTTAGTTGTGTATTATCAATTCATTCTTAGTTTTCAAAAATACCTGTGATTTTTGTATCCAATCTATCGAATACTTAATTATACAAGACTATAGGAACAGTTAATTCTTTTCTATCCCCTTCCATTGTCTTTATGCAACTGTAGGGCTTGCCTACTCTGAGAAGTTCTAGGTATTTGCCCTGAACTGCAGGATAAAAAAGCATTGACTGTGCAGCTTTGCAGATGATCTAATGGATCCTCCATTGAAAAGGTGAAGGAACGCAAAACAGGATAGAAAATGTCCCAAAACTGTTCTGATCAACATTAAACCAGCATCTAAGGTGGCACTTTAAGTAGAAAACAGTTCAGTACCTTTTTATACTTGAAATTACCAAAAAGTATAAGAGCTACTTGCACTGGGGAAAAAAGAACACCTTCAGCAATAAAGTAAAAATAAAAATGGAAGGTGTTGCTGTCTAGGTACTTCTGTGGTATCAGGAGGTCTTCTGCATTGGCATAAAGCTCCTGGACTATGAGATCGCTACTCCCAAGAACCAGACTGTTATGGTATGAACCTGCTTGCGCTGGGGTGCAGGGACAGGTACATCCTCTCTGGAGAGCACATAAAAGCAAACATCAAATCCAAATTCACAGTTTAACAACTTATTTCACATTTAAAATGTATTAAAATGTGTGTTCATGTATGCATACCATCTGTTTGATAGTTAAGAGCCACGAGCTGTACGCCATGGAGCCAGAAGATCAGTGGATGGGGATTTGAGGAGTCAATGCGTGTGGCAGCAGGGTAGGTCCTCAGGAGCTGACAGGTGGTATGCTGGATCAGCTTCTGAGAGTACCGCCTGCACAGCCGCTTGGCCGCATTCTCGTTCAGGGAGGAGATATGATAGCACTTGGGTGTTCTTATGATAGCACTGAGAGAAGCAGGAGAATTATAAGGAGAGCAAGGATCTTCCCAGGTCTGCCTCATTGCATCCAAAGGACCTGGAAAATAAATAGTACCTTCAAGTTACAGCTGCAGATTCAGAGACTCCAAGAATTCAATGTTTTCTAGTGAAGTAATTGTCCCTGCTTTGGTTATAATAGAAAAGGTGATCCTGGAAAATGACACTACTCAGTGTAAGTATTGCATTCCTTCTTATACAGTAAGAACAATTCATGAGAGGAAATATAATGTTTAAGTATTGAAATGATACTGTGGTGAAATGTGCTAACAACAATTTTCATAAATAAATACTTCAGTGGCATTTGCCTGAATAAAATTTAGTGCTTCTCATTTATACATTTTATGTGAGGAAAGGAGGCAAACTGAATCACCTGGAGAGTCTAAATACCTCCAAGGTAGAACACGGAAGTTAGCACGATTACACGTTTAAACTTGGCTGAATTTTAGGCAACTAAGTCCTGCTTCAGACACTAAAAATCCTTTTCTGGACATAGCCCAACAGTTCTGCCTTCCATTTTTACTTTGAAAACATTCATTCATACCTTTAAAAATACAAACTTTAAGATACATGACTTAAAATATATGTTAGTTTCAAATAGTTTATGAATTAGGGTCTTCATATTTCTAAGTAATCCTATTTTAACATTCCACACTCAACATTTCACATATAATAGTGTTACTGTAATAGCTGCTGCACTAAAGAAAAAACATTCCAAAGTTCAACATCTTACACATTGTAAAGTATTTGATCTTTAACAACTTGGTCTGGTACATGTGTTGGAATACAGTCATTCCAAGTGACTGGTGAAAGAAGATGCAAAGTTTACCTTTTCCAGATGCTTTGGCAAGAGTAGCTGACTCCCCAGGGCTCAGCCTGCCAGGATTGTTGCCAAAAATGGACTTCCTGCTTTTTCGTTCTTTTCCTCTGCTAGAGCCAGATGGGTTTAGAGTTGACAAGCCTGTTCCCATAAATGTAAAATAAATGAGCCAAAAAACATGACCAAGAGGGCATGACATTTTCCATCATATTTCACATTATTTTTGAAGGCATGAGTACTCCTGTTATATAGTACACAGGGAAAGCAGTGTATTTTTCTCCACAATTTAGTTTTAAAATCTTTACGTACATATGTGCCTTTATATATGTATATATTATGTATGTTTACATATATAATGTATATAAAAACATATATGGAGCAATACCTATATAAAGTTATCTCTCTGTGATGTAACTTTTCCCCATTTTACTTTTTGGCTTGAGGAAGGTGGCTCTGTCTCAAATTACAAAGTGGTCCTAATTAATATAAAAAATTTCTGCAATAACAGTCCCGATGTATTCATTCTTAGAATAATCTTTAAAAAAATCCTTCCTACAGAAGCAATAAATCTGTACGGTAGTTAATAGAATGGAATTCATCTAGGATAGCATACCTACATAATTAAATAAATGCAAAAATATGATTTAAAGATACAATGTAAAGGAAAAAGCCCAAATCCTGTTGGTTTAACAACATGTTTTCAGAGTTATCTTCTGTTTAAAATTTGTATTTCAATGATGGGAAATATGGTAGGTGTGCAAAATCCATTAAGCATTTAATGGCCAATATGCACTACAAGTGGAGCTGGAAAGCTCTAGTATAGCTATGCATATACATATGCATTCCAGCAAAATAATCATTAAAATAATGATCTAAATCCCAGTGAAGTAAACAGACTTAATCCTCCATAAGGTCAGTTTCTTTCTGTTGACTTAGAGAGAGCACGCAGCAGACCAAAATTAAAGGAAGTCAAAACACACGATAATTATTTTGACACCCACAGCAGTGAGGTGGGGGATGCTCTCAGAGACCCATACGTGTGATATGAAATGTAACAAAGCAAGTACACTGTTATTTGCCTAACTGCAACTTATGAAACGATCCTCATGAACTCACATCAATTCACACCTGCCTAAAGACACTTCTGGATTTAATACTAATATTTCAACTACAAATGTAAATCAGAAAGAGAATAGACTGGACTCTCTTCCACTGAAGTCTGTCCACAGCTGTAAATGTTCAGCTCTCAATCTTTACAGCATGTCTACATGTCCTTAGTAAAATTATGCAGATCGTTTCAATGGAACTGCTTGGGTTAGTAAAATTTAGGATATACATAAATGTTTTCAGCATTGGAGACGTACTGTCTCTTTGGGCCAAAGCATACACATAAACCACAGAAGATGGTGGAAGCTGAGATGAAGGAATATGAACTGACTAGAAGAATGAGGAGTTATGCACTGTGTGCTTCCAGTACTATTTAATCCCAGTTTTCAATGGATCAAATGGGTTTGGCAAGCAAGATCCAGGTTTCAAAATCTTGTTGTGGAGACGGTCACTGAGGAAACAGAGTAACCTCATAAATCACCAGAGAGTGCAATGCAAAACACCAGGGTTAATGGAACCCAGTGTGATGGCCACAGGGTAAACTGCAGCTGGGAGTTTACTTTCAGCCTTTCCCATGGCTGTGCTTTGCATTTGACATGCCTCCTCCCAGAGGCAAGCTCCATTTTTCACTCCTGTTTAAACTTTACTCCAAAATATAGCATGACCTATTCATAGAATCATGAATTCATAAAATAATGGAGGTTGGCAAGGACCTGGAAGTCACCTGGTCCAACCCTCCGGTGAAAGCACAACCAGCTTAGATCCCACCATACTGCGCAAAGATCTATCATACTACCATAATGTCAGAGTAAATGTTTTGTATTTCCCTACAATCATTATGTTATATCCTTTGAGTTACAGAATTTAGCACCCATATCTTGTGTTAGATATAACCACATTGCTGTACTGCTTTTAGATTTTTAATCCAGAGGATGGCAAACTTCTTTGCCCTTTTTATTCTAACCACTAAAAGTAACAGGTTAAACTGTAATTGTCACCTTCTCACCGTGTGCTTCAGACCAACAGCCTGTTAGTCTGCAGGTTTGCAGACGTTGAAAAAGAATTTATGGTACTTTTATGGGGTGCCCTTTTTTATGTTCACTTTAATTGCTTGAAAAGTGATATGATACAATGGAGATGGTGACTGAATTTCATGCCGATTAGCTCAGGTAACTCCTTACTCTCTGCACTTGATTGTGCAGATCCTGTTTTTATATATTCAACTTTCTCTATTAATTGTATAAGGATCCTCTGCACCAAGGCAATGAGCCATGCACCAGTGAGTTATAGCAGCACCACATTCAAGTATGCTTCACTGCCCTCATCTTGGGTGACCCAAAAGAACAGACCTTCACCCTCTTAGATGATGGTATGATTTTGTCCAACAGTATGATGATAGACTGAAATTGAAGTTAAGCAAGGACTGTAAACAACCACTGAAACAACAAGAGCTGTGGTGGGTTCCTTGTTACCAGAGATTTTATAAACAAGAAATGTTATTTTCTCAACATGATAAATTCTGTTTTGACCAGGGAGCACTTAAGGAAGTCTGTGTTACTCAGTAGGCTAAGCGAATATAATGGTCCTTGTCCTTTTTTATAGTCACAAATCTGTGATTAACATTCAGAGACACAGGCAACTGTAAGCACAGAATAAAAATACATGGAGATGGGAAATAAAAGTATTTACACCATTGATCAGCCACTGACATGAATTCTGCCCTCTCGTCTCCAAAACTCTTGCATTTTCTGAGTTGGTTAGGAAACCAGTCAATAGAGCTACGTAGTCATGAATCTGCCAGCCTTGTTGTCATTATTAATGGACAAGTAGCACGGTGGCCATGGAAGTCCACAGATCTTGCAGAGAAGGCAGCATTTGTCTCAAAGGAGACAAGGTTTGTTGGAAAACTCATTTCTACAGCCTCATATGTTCATCTGTGAAAGGAACTCATTTTTTTAATTGTCCCATTCATGTCCTCTTTAAAGCAAGAGAATAAATCAGATAAGGAAAGCTGGTATTTCTTAGAATGATACTGCATCAAAATTCTGAAATATTTCAAAGTTTTCTTAGAACACCAGAACTTCTTTGTGTGTCAAAGTGCTTGGGACAACTGATACTATTTCTGCTTAATCTTGAATATCATTCTTGAAAAGAAAATATTTTATTTGAAAGATATCTTTTTGCAGATTTTATTAAAGAAGCAGTTATTGTTACAAGTGACACCTACAATTCTTAAAGTTATAGAAAGTTATAAAAAAAGTCTCTCCATTTTTTAGCATGTTTATCTTGCCTATTTGACACTATTTTATGTTTGGTTAGCTTCTCTAATCTGATTATAGTTCTATTTGTGTAAGATCATGATTTGGCAGAATTGCTAACTTTTCCACAGAGAACCATTCCATTAAAAAGCTGATTTTTCAAGCAAAACATTAAACATATCAATAAACAATAAATTCTCAATTTAAAAGAATTTATGTACACAGCATGAGCCAAAACATACTCAGCCTTACATTTCAGTACTGAATAAGTACCTATCAGTGATCTCCTCTTCATTTACTCCCTCTCCTTTTGCTCTGCAAACATTATTCTCCCTACTGTACAAAAGACCCTCCAATTTCCTGAACCCCTTCTATAAAGTGTGTGTGTGAGCATGCAGTCACCTGCTCCCATGAGAAGGCCACTTCACCCCCAAAATGGCTCCTGTCCTATCCACTTAGGAAAGAACAGAAGATGCAGCTGTAGGAAAAGGCGAAGCACACTAAACTGATGTCACTTAAAGAAATGTGACAAGCTTTTCCTGAAAGGTTATAAGAATATTTTTCTTTGTACTTCAGTAGGTCCTTCCATGGAAACTCGGAGTTCTTAAGATAAAGCTTTCTGTTGTCTGTCATTTGGCAATGAAGCAGTTGCCTAAGTTGTGAAGACTGGCAAATTTCGCTTTTGTAAACACTTTAATATGACAAACAATATGTCTTCACATAATCCATGTATACTACTTCTCTGCCAGGAGCTATTATTATGTAGACTACCAAATCATCAAGAAAAAAGCTTCTCGACTACTTCAGTTTGAAAAAACTTGTACTAACTAATTCAAAACATAAACATGTCTCCAAGAATTAGAAAGTTTAAATCAGTAAAACTGGGCAGTGTACTTACCGGGGAACTTTACAGCTTGACAGTAAATGACAAGATCTGATAGCTCTGGGGCTATCTGTCTGCTTTCCTTCTTATTTTGTGGAAGATAGAATTCTTCCCCTAGCTCCATATCGTAAACCTAAGTGACAATTCCAAGAACATATAATAATACAACAACTGAATGTGAAAGTACTCTTGCATATCTTACTTATGTCCTTAAAATCCTTTATATCTCATTCTTCCTATACGGTTTGCTGCCTTCACCTAACACATCTCCATATGCAGGTTTATGCACGCAGGTAGTATGCAAAGGCCTGAATCTGAGTCAGTTCTACAAGCATTTAGACAAAACTCATCTGTTTTCAGGAGAAACTACAATTTACTAAACAGCAATACACTGGTTCAGTTGCCAGATGATTTAATAAAAGGTAATGTGGCTATCTGATATCAGAGTATGGTATTTTAAAGTTATTTAGATACATAAAGATGCTGAAGATTCAGAAGAAAACTTCAGTTCCATCGATGTAAATGGAAGTTAGATATCTAAATAAATTTATGGATCTAGCCTCAAATGAAGGCTTTCACTGAGAATGATGACAGCTAAAATTTTCAGCCAAACAGCCTGTATATACAATAACCTCTGAAGACTTTTCTTTAACAGTGTGTTGAGCATTTATTAATCTATTTTCTCTCGTGCATTTCCATGCTTTCTACTATTTGTCTTCATTAAAGCACATCTGCCATCTGATGTCTCAGATACCTGAACATCTCAAATCCTTTTGAAGATGGTTATATATCAACGTGTGGCTGAGAAGAAATGGGGGAAAAAGTAGAACTACCTTTCCTTTACTACTGTAAGTAGCACAATCAGCCTTCTTTATTCGTTTGGCAGTCTCTTCATTATATTCAAATTGCAGTTTATCACTTGATAATTTATTCTCAGGTCGGTCTTCAAGAATGTTATCTAAAAATTAATGGGATTTTAATAAACATAAAGCCAAACAATTTCAATGTAAATTTAATTTGAATTAACAATATTTGTGGACAATGCTGTGAATCTTATCTGAATAACCAGATGCCAAAATTATGCATTTTCTGGTCAAAGCATTCTCTTTTAGTAGTAACTTTCTACTCAAAAAAATTTAATGCTTGGCTTCGGTTAATATGTTGCACTTCTTTTAAAGACCATCCTTTTGTGCTCAGAAGATGCTTAAAACAAAATCATCCAACGAATTAAGCTTGATATCTGAAAACAATTGATAATCGTGATCAACAAAGAATTGCTCAAGTCCAAGCACAATTAACCACATTAAACATTTACACATCTTTGTACAGCAAGTTTTGGCTTTCCTCTCCTTACATTCACCATGAAGAAATATTTTTTACAGATACAGAAATTCTTCTTCATAGCTACATATTTATCTAAGAATAACACACCCAGTAACTTGGTCTTTCTGGACCAAAATATTGTAACTGTCACAAAAGGAACAGGTACATTTAATTTCTGATATTCCTGATGCTTTGACCATATTTTTTTTCTATATAACCAGTGTCACACATGCAGTCTTCTAACAGTTCCTGACCTTATAAGAATATCTGATTCATTTTTAATACAAAGTAAAAACCATATATTCACACTGTCACATTTAACAGGCTGGAGATGCAGTGCGGATTTCATGCATTTAAAATGCTCAACCAAATGGCCTTTACCTTCCTGGCTGTTAGGAGCAGGAGAAGCATTAAGGACATCAGCTACAGGGAAATGGAGTCAGACAGGGAATAAGAGTAAAGGAAATTAAGATTTACAGACAGAGAAATGAAAATTCAGTGTCAGTTGTAAAATTATTAGCCTTATGCAAATCTAATCTATCAGTACGGAAAATAAAACTGAAAATCTTTTAGAAAGTTTACAGACCATTATTTAGATTAGTTTTGCCAAAATATGAACACAATTAAAGACCCCAAAGAATCATAATTGTAATAGCAGTAAACCATGCCACAGATTCCTTCATACATTGGAAGGTGTGAATGTTCCTTGCTAGCTTCAGATTTCTCAAACCTTGTCCTAACTAGAACATTGCTCAAACATCACTTACTGCAGTTAGCTTGCAATATTTTCCTGGCAAGTGCGTTGACCAAGATCTAAGGTTTTCACAGCAATTTACATCTACACTATCTCCACCCTGTCCCACACAAGGAGTACTCTTAAGTAGACAGGCCAACTTTCTAAAACACAACTGAAGGCAGCACCAGCACAAACTCATAAATGTTCAAATCAGCATAAGTAATACTGCTATCCCACAAGCAGAGTCAGGTTGTGAACTGCATTCATTAATTTTGTGTCTATTTTTTAAATCATTAAACACAGAAGTAAGTAATGGAAATAAGAGACCAACTGGAAAGAAGTCCTATGCTGCAGGGCACAGTTGAGCCTTACATCTTCACTGGACATGGTACCTACAACTTAAACAGGTACCCATTAGGCTTAAAGGTTCAATGAGTGAAGTACTTTACCTAGGAGAACATATCCAATTGCATCAGACCAATATCCATTTAGCTCATTTTTGACAGTGGAAACAGGAGATGCTGTTTAAAGAGAGCGTCCACAGGCTTCCCTTGCACCACCCCAACACCCACAATTGTTGTATATTAGGGATGTTGAACTGTACATTTCTACCTATAACATTTGCTGATAAACCTGTCCATGAATTTGTCCTTTTTTTGAATCTGCTGATACTGTCTGCCTCTGCGGTTTCCCATGTGAGCAAATTCCAGAAGTTTCCTACAAGCTGCTCAAAGAATACTTTGTTTTCACCCATTTTAGACTGATCTTCCACTTGTTTTACTGAGCACCTTCTAGATCTAATGAATAATATGTTGTTCTCTACTCCCCTTATCCACCACTTCATGATTTAGTAAACCTGCTTCAAATTCACCCCTCTGTCCTCTACCAGCTGGAGAATTCCAGCCTTTGCAGACTTGTGCGAGGCCACCACCACACTCCCTTTACTTTTTTGGTTCCTCTTCTGTCTAGCTTCCTTAACTCCACTGTATCCTTATTGAGATCTGGATGCAAGAACTGGGCACAAAACTCAAGTTGTGGCACTTTAAGGTTTTATGTAGAAGCAAAAAGATGTTTTGTTTTCAGTACTGTTCCTGATGATCCCCATGTTTTGGCTGTTACTGCACACCAAGCTGAAGATCTCAGAGAACTTTCAATAATTCCATGATCTCCCAAATTGATACTGCCATTATTAAGCTTAGAATCATATAAGCAAGGTTTAAGTTTTTTTCACCTAAGTGTATTACCTTATGATTATCTACACTGAAGCACAACTGTAACTTTTTTGTCCCTTTGGTCAGTTTTGTGACCTATCTATGGAGTTTAACAGTGGTACAGCATCGAACTACCCAAAGAGCTTGGTATATACTTTTACCATCATTGCTGTCTCAGTGGGTAAACACACTGTGATCTACTTTGATATATTCTCTGAAAATTACCAATGAAAAATAATGAGATGCATCCAGCTTGTTCAATTCACGCATGGAAGTTTTGAAAACTGTCCTTTGACACAGCTTGAAAGGATTAAAAACTGCTGACTCCAGCTGTTTGCTCTACAGCCCCACCACAAGAGAAGCAAAAAAAAGATGCAGGATGTCAGCTCAGTCGCCTCAGTGTGGCACATTCTGTCCTTCATCAATAGTTAAATCAAATGTGTCTGACTGAACTGGAGAGTTAAGGAAGTAATGGAAGTTCATAACTGCAATATCTTTTATCACCTCTCGCATGCCAATCATTATTTCCAATCTATAAACTGCTCCTAAAGGTGGATTTATGCTGAACTGCCAGTTCCTGAAGGCTAGCATAGCTGAAGCATAGACAGCACATGAACTTACAAGACAAGTCAGTAAGGCATGCCATTTTTTTCACTGAGCAGCTAAAGCTTTAATAAAGCCATCTTTATTGAACAACCAGGGACTCAGTGGCTTCTCTACCTTCACACATGAAGTGAACAGCTGATGCTGAAAAGTATAACTAAAACAGGCACTTCAGGGGTCTCTGGGATTAGACAGTAACCAAGGATGACTTTGGAGAATCTGCACCTTAGGTCAGTTTAATAGCAGTCAGGCAAATGCAAGGGCTAAGCCTGTTGTGAATCTTGAGCTTTCAGGTGTCTAAACTCCTTAGGAAAGACAATACAGGCAAATGTAGACTGAGCACACTATGAACACAATCTTTTTGCATAATACAAATAATATAAAGTATAGAATCACAGAATCATAGAAGGGTTTGGGTTGGAAAGGACCTTAAAGATCATCAAGTTCCAACCCCCTGCCATGGGCAGGGACACCCTCCACTACACCAGGTTGCTCAAAGCCTCATCCAGCCTGACCTTGAATACCTCCAGGGATGGGGCATCCACAACTTCCCTGGGCAACCTGTTCCAGTGTCTCACCACCCTCACAGTGAAAAACTTCTTCCTAATGTCTAGTCTAAATTTACCCTCTTTTAGCTTATACTCATTACCCCTTGTCCGATCACTACACTCCCTGACAAAGAGTGCCTCCCCATCTCTCCTGACTACAATTTAGGATGCACTGCACAGTTAGAACATCTAATGGTTGGAGTTAAAGTCACACCCAAGTCCTCTACACAATCAAATTATTTTCACAGTATTATAGCCTACCGCACCAAAGTGCCACCGAGGACATTTAGTACATCTTCCTCTCGCAAGGTAAGATCAACTTACTGACATCACTCCTGAACTAAAATACTTACATGCCTTATTGCTACAGTTCCAACAACAGCACTGTAATAAATAAATAAACATATTGTTACCATCAGAGAGAGACTCATAGTCATAGTCATATTCATCCTCTTCATCTTCTTCCTCTTCATTGGTGGCAGGGTTGCTAGCACCATTGGTAGCCTGTGCTTGCATATGCGCCAGCTGGTGTGCCTAAAGCAACAGAACCACTGATTATATTATTGGTAAGTATTTTCAAAAAACAAGAGTTTTTGTCAATGTTTACATCTTTTATTTATATGAAAGCAATGACTCTAGGTATGATGAGAAGTAAGATTGTTAAGATCAAGCTAAAAATACCATTGTAAGGGTTTGAATATAAAAAAACCCAACCTGTATTGGTATAAAAACACCCAGTAAGATATGAAACCTGATTATGGGAAAATGTCCACTTTGAACATTAGTCAGAGCAAGACTGCCTTTTTCCAGTCTGGGGTGTGCTGTTTTGGAAACAGTTTAAAACTTTTTTAAAAGATGGAGAACGTCCATATACTGGTATGATCAGTATGACTTACACATACTTATTCTGATAGAAGAATTCAATTCTAGTTCAGTTGTGTTTACATTTTGAGTAAAAGCAATTAGTTTTCAAGGATTCAATCTAATTGCTGACTAATCTGATGTTGTTAAATTGAAGCTACCAGAGATGCACCCCTAATCTTTTAGAATTAAAAAAAATTCTCATATAGGTATAAGCACTACTTGAAAAGCAGAGTCCCCGCCAAAAAGAGAGTAAGAAAGAAGGTATTTGCCTGACTTGAATATGAATCACTACTTCTCAACAAACATGAATAGTAAACGTTATAGCCTCAAGTGAAACTTCATTTATGTTTATCATATAGGGCCTACAGTGCTAATCATAATATTATGAACTATTATAAAACTAAAATACACTAAAATTTTCTTATGCTGTAACTATACTTTACTGTATCTCTTGTCTACTTATCTGAAAGTGTTGCAATCCACTGTGAGTCTTCCAAGCATAAACATGCATTAGAGTGTTCTGCTATATGTATTGGAATGGCAAAAAATTTCCACCACAAATTAATTACTGCTAACAAAAGTTAGGTCTCACTGCTTGCTATTAAGGAAGGACTTTACCTTTTGTTTCAATATATCCACTGGTGTTTGATGGGCTTTGAGCTTCTTGTTTTTAAGCAGGATTTTTCTTTTCAGTTGGACAGGTGAAGGAAGCATGGGATCATCAGAAAAGTCACTCTCAAATAAAAACTTTGTTACCAGCTTATCTCCAAATACATTCTGAAATATTGAGAACATGTGATATATTATGGAAAATCCCAAGGCATGTGCTCAGAATAATTTCCCACAATTTATGGCCTACCTTGAAAATTTCAGCCATCTTGCGTTGCTGAGGCAATGAACAGTGGTTTTCTATTGATATGATAATTGGCATGTCGGAAGTGATAAACGCATTGCGATCAATAGCTTCAACTACCTCCTGTGAGAAAGCAAGGTCATTGAAAGAATGTGATTATTTTGCAGCATTCAATTAACTTACTTTTAGTTGAAAGGGAAGAAGGCATCTGTTTTCCCCCCTAAGAAGAAAGAATCCACAATTTGCTTTCAAAACAAGCTCCTACAGATCAACATAGCATCTTGTTACAACAGAAATGGTAACAGCTACTTATTTTGACAATAAAAAGACAGAAAGTTACAGTACATATGCTACAAAAACTAATCTGAAAAGCGTAACATTTACAATTTAGGAGTTCATGTCTGACATTGTGCACAGTTCATATTCTATTAGGATTTAGCCCATTATGAACTGGACTCTTCTAGTAGGCAAATTTTTTTACTTCATTAGAGAAAATGTTGCTGATTTTCTTCTCACTTTTTGTTTCCATGTACAATTAACAGCATACCTTAAAAGAGATCTTAGTAGTAAGAGTGTGTCCATGATAAATGATAGGCATCCCATCATCTCCGTCCCAGCAATCTAATTCTACGCTTCTGCAGCCTTGTAAAAGAACCTACAATGCAATTGAACGGTGTAAGCACGTATAAGCCACAGTCTTATGCCATCAAAGCAGACGACAAGACAGTGCAA
This sequence comes from Pterocles orientalis, assembly GCA_011057875.1. Lineage (NCBI taxonomy): Eukaryota > Metazoa > Chordata > Aves > Pterocliformes > Pteroclidae > Pterocles > Pterocles orientalis. Next base: position 276,027 of record WKFP01014190.1, read on the forward strand.
AGCTAAACAGAACCCCACTGGTTCAGCAAAGTGCTGGAATGAGCAATCTCCGTAGAGTAAACATAGCCCACAGAAGCTACAGTCCCCAACTAACTGCATTCCCTAGGTTGAGAAGGAGGCTGGCAGGGGGGTTGGAACTTGATGATCTTTAAGGTCCTTTCCAACCCAAACCATTCTATGATTCTATGAGTGGGAAAATTAAGAAAGCACTTATGTTCTTTGGAGAAGTACCATAAAGCTTTGAAATTCATGGTATCTTACAGGACACACGGAATCTGTTTGCAAAAAGTGGTTCTTAATGTGTAGCTTAATGTTCTGAGGGAGAGAAACATTTCCATATTTCTACCTGCAAAAGCAGCTATAAAGGAACATGGCAATTTATTCCAGGTTGCAACCGTAACAGCTTATAGACATAGTATCTGCAGTTTGCTTGCTGGTTCTTTTTGGTTTTGTTGTTAGGTTTTTTTTAACAGAAGACGGTCTGAGAATAATGTCTTATGAACAATTTCCATGAAGATAATTAGAATGGAAATGTGCCAGCCATCTTATTTAACAATATTTTTTACATTTAATGATATAATGATAAATGGCTATCCATCCTTTTTTTTTCATTTATTTATTTTAGAAAGCCCTACTTTCTAGAACACCACTGAAGAAAGTAAAGAGGAAGGACAGAGAGAAAGTTAAACTAACTCATCTGTTGGCAGCCCAGCTCATTATTGCTATCAATATTTAGCATGCCTATTATTGAAAAAGTTACCTGTATTACAATTAAATATTTTACTCAAAACAGAGATCTCTACAGTCAAAATAATTTCCAGCAAAAAAATCGATGAAGAAAAAATTACTGCTTCTATTCAAAACTTGAATAACTACATTTCAAGCAGTTCTGTCCATAGCTGGCACACCACCACTTCTGCGAGAACCAGACACACTGATCCAGAACAAAGTGACCCTTCTCTTCTGGTAACAATTACTTGAGGGACAGGAAGAAGCTTTTCTGCATCATGCAAATTTTGGATCCAGCTGAGCTCTGTCTCACTTCCCATCTATTCCCAATACAATAATCACATCACTCTGCAGTGCTACTACAGGAACCTCCTTTGCAATTGCATTATTCAATGCCTCTCCTAACATTCAGCCTCTCCTAACACAGCCTCACCCCTCTGTCTTATAACTCCAGGTGACGCAGCATGTGGGATGCCAGATGAGCCCTTTATTAACATTACTGTGAGTCATTAACATTTAGAGTAATTAAAACACTACTTACAGGAAATTTGATGCTTTTTCTAGCATTTGGTAAATACATACACACACACACACATATATATATATATACACATATATACAAAGACAGAACCAAAAACCCTAGGGAGAAATTGTTTTTTTCCTGTTCACCATCAATCAGGCATAAAGTCTAAAAAACTGTAGAATATTCCTAAAAGTAATGTTTTCAGAAGTTGTAGTTCCATTTGAAATTTGTCGTTGCAGTGCAATGTGCAGTACTTGAGTAGTTTTTTTGACATCTGAATGAGCTAAAGTATTAGATCAGTCTTTCCTGTGGGAAAGTCTAATTTTAGTAGGTTGGGTCAGACTGACTGGTGTCTAAATGCTATGAATCTCAAACTAAAACTATTTTTTTGCCTTAGAAAAGACATTTGTGCTTACAGGCAGCTTTCCCACACATCATGTTTTCCAACGTTTTGGAAGTAAGGGTTTAGGACATTTAGATTTTCAAAGCAAAAAGGTCATGCTTCTGCGACTTGCCAGTTAAACAAACAAGTTCATGTTGAAAACTACACAACGATCCAATCCTGCATACCTGGCTGTAGAGCTCTACTGAGGACTCCCCTTTAAGCTGATGGCCAGTAAGGTAAGTATTGTGTGAAGATTCGATGTAGTAATATGACAGTGGAAAGTGCAAGTCCTCAGCATTCTCTTGTGACTCATCGTTTTTGGAGGCAAAGTTGTCTTTATCCATCAAAAATCTAGAGGTCAGAAGATGTGAGGAAATTTTATGCTGTGCTGAGTATTTTGTGACTCATACAAACATCAATACACTGGTGTCATCTTAATACATTAAGACATATATACAAATTAACACATAGATAATTACCTCGCAAATCCTTCAAAAGATAGTAGCCCCTGCTGGCACATATTCACACTGGGTTCAAATTTCTACAAAGAGGAAGAAATTTAAGAGACATATAATACGAATTTTTAGAAATATGCGTCCTGGTTTCAGCTGAGACAGAGTTAACTTTCTTCATAGCAGCTAGTGTGAGGCTATGCTTTGGATTTGTGCTGAGAAGAAGGCTGGTAACATACTGATGTTTATAGTTGCTACCAAGACAGTCAAGGACTGTTCAGCTTCTCTGCTGTGTCAGTGTCCGTAGATGCAGGAGAAGCTGGGAGGGAGCACAGCCCCAATTACTAGCCTAGGATTCAACCAGAGGTTTAAGATTGAGACCCAAATTGGTCAACGGTATATTCCATATCATGAATGTAATGACCAGTATATAGATGAGGCTCTTTCTAGATGTATGTGCTCACTTGGGGTCATTCTCTCTTGCTCTGGATTCTCTCCCTCTGGGTCACCTCTCTCTCAGGGTTGTCTCGGTCTCTCGGATACTTGAGCTCTTATCTCCATTCCGGGAGTACAGTTTCGGGACTCTTCCTGCTCTGGGATTGTTAGACAGGAACGTGCTGAGCCTTGGTCACTGAGTGGTGAGCAGCATCACCGTGTATCACTCATTTGTATATTTGTATATATTACTATTATTATTATAATTATTATTTTAAATATTATTGTAATTTAGTTATTAAATTGTTCTTATTGCAACCCATGAGTCTCTTTTCCCTTTACCTTTTTAATTCTCTCCCCCATCCTTGGGAGGGGAGGGTAAGCGAGCGGTATTGTGGTGTTTGGCTGCCAGCCAGGTTAAAAACTACAACAATACAGCTTTTTCATATTTTCCTAGTGTAGTCTGTTCATTGAACTAACCAGTTAGTTAACTGGTTAGTAACTAAAATCAGTCTTTTTGTGGATAAAATAATTAGGTGCCTGCAGTATGCTCATGTTTTTTTTACAAGTCACTAAACAAGCATACTAAACACATAATGTTAAATCATAAAATCAGTCAAGTTGGAAAGGATGTTGAGAGGTCATCTAATCCAACCTCCTGTTCAAAGCACAGTCAGCACTTAAACTGAAATTAAAAAGGACATATAATCAAGCATCCTTCTCCTATATTTCTGGTGCTTAAACACAACACATCATCATTTTGAAGTCAAGAGACTTACAGTATGCTAACTTGATGTCTTTTAGACTTTGCAATTTTATATTACATGTTGGTATTGAAATATACAGTTTTTAGTCTTTGTTAACTGCTATATGTGGGGGCTCAATTTTGGAGTATATTAATTATGCATGTTTGGAGGAATTAAAAATTTTCTACATGCTTTCTAATCACTTCAGCCATTGCACATAAGGGAATAAAATGGCTATATTTACTCTGGAAAAAAATATAATAAATAAATATATGTGGAAATGTGTTGGTTTTTTTAAACTCCAAATTAGGATTAAGGTCTACCAAAACTCCAAATTAGGATTAAGGTCTATCAAAAGTGGTCACAGACAAGGAGAAAACAATGCACTATCATAAATACTTTTCTCAAGTGGTGTCATCTCATTCTGGGTAAAGCATCCATAGCCAATAAAACTATTTATATGCATATTTGGGTTTTTGGGGGGTTTTTAGGGTTTTTTTGTTTGGTTGGTTTTTTATGGACATGTTTCATCAAAACATAGAATGGTGTGGGTTGGAAGGGACCTTCAAGATCATCTAGTTCCAACTAGAGAATAACTTCCACTAGACCAAGTTGCTCAAACTCTCATCGAACTGGGCCTTGAACACCTCCAGGTGCAACTTCCCTGTGCAGCTCGTTCCAGTGTCTCATCACCCTCACAGTAAAAAATTACTTCCTAATATCTAGTGTAAATCTGCCCTCTTCCAACTTAAATCCATTACCCCTCGTCCTGTCACTACATGCCCTTCTAAAAAGTCCCTCCCCATCTCTCCTGTAGAACCCTTCAGGTACTGGAAGGCTGCTATTAGGTCTCCCCAGAGTCTTCTCTTCTCCAGGCAGAACAACCCCAACTCTTGCAGCCTGTCCTTGTACAGGAGATGTTCCAACGCTCTGACCATGTTCGTGGCCCTCCTCTGGACTCGCTCCAACAGGTCCATGTCCTTTCTATGTTGGGAGCCCCAGAGCTGGATGCAGTACTACAGATGGGGTCTCACAAGAGCAGAGTAGAGGGGGAGAATCACTTCTCTCGATCCACTGGTCACACTTCTTTTGATGTAGCCCAGGACATAGCTGGCTTGCTGGGCTGCAAGTGCACGCTCCTGGCTCATGTTCAACTTCCCATCAACCAACACCCCCAAGTCCTTCTCAGGGTTGCTCTCAAACCATTCTCCGCCCAGCCTGTATTTGTGCTTGGGGTTGTCCCGACCCAGGTGCAGGACCTTGCGCTTGGCCCTGCAAAATTTTATACCCCACAATAAAGACAGTATTATATTTTAAATTCAAGTAAACTGTAGTGACAACACTAGTGTGAAAGGAGATATCCACACAGATATCCTATTCTGAGTATAAAGCAGGCAATGCTGCTGGGGAAAACAAGTAACAAGAGTTCAAGTAAAAGGATTGAAGATGTTTGTCTTACAGACCTGGATAATACTGAGGATTTCATCATAGGTACAGTGCTCTCCTTGGCAATTCACTAGGAAGTCGTTTAGCTGCTGGATTCCAACTCCAAATATTCCCAGCGATGTGCTTTCAACTCCAGTACCATTTGTAACAATACTGGCAGCAGCAATAGCATCTGATATTTGCCTCTGGTTGTCTGATAGTTGCTGCCTGCTCTTAATGAACAAACCAAGGTCTGAAACATTCCTAGTCAACAAATCTTAAAAGAAAAAAAAAAGGAAATATAAAAGCAATATAATTGTGTATTATATCTACTGTATAGAATATAATGTAATATATAATACCCATTAATATCTGACTGAACATTTTAGCACTGACATACTAAATTAGAGCAAAACCATCTTGTTTCTATTCACTAATAGAAGAAACAGTATTAAGTGTGTATGAAAACAGTGGGAGCGTACTATAAGTATTCAATTAGAATCACTGAATAGTTTGGGTTGAAAGGGACCTTAAGGATCATTGAGTTCCAAGCCTCCTGCCATGGGCAGGGACACCCTCCACTAGACCAGGTTGCTCAAAGCCTCATCCAGCCTGGCCTTGAACACCTCCAGGAATGGGGCATCCACAACCTCCCTGGGCAACCTGTTCCAGTGTCTCACCACCCTGATAGTGAAAAATTTCTTCCTAATGTCTAGTCTAAATTTACCCTAAAAAGCTTATATCCATTACTCCTTGTCCTCTCACTACACTCCCTGATAAAGAGTGTCTCCCCATCTTTCCTGTAGGACCCTAGATTATTATTACATTTTTATTACTATAAATAAAATCCTGGAACCTTTAACACAGATCTACAGCCTCTCACACACTGTCACCCAGAACCCTCCTGCTTCCTCTCACCATCACATACAGCCTCAAAGCCTTTCTTCTGCTGTGTACAACCCCATACTTTCCCTGTGCAATCACCATTTATCTTGTTCCAGTCCTATATGCCAATTGTACTGTACCCTCCCCACAGGTTGCTTGCCAGAAAGACTCTTCTTTAAAGCTCCAGACTTAGATTATTGTAACTGGGGAAAGTAAAGGGGGACAGAGGTTTCCTTCCCCCTTGTCCCACATAAAGCAGATACACTAGAAAACGAAATAGGAAAAAAGCAACCACATGGGACAAAGAGTACAGCCTCCTCATTTATCCTCCCTACACTTGCTCCCTGTTTTAGCCCTACAGCAGATTCCAGAGCTCCTGCAATGAGATATGGATGCTGTATTGGGCCCAGTCACACAGCAACAAGTTTTATGCTTCCGCTATACCAGCTACAAATATATCTGGCTAATGTAAAGCAGCAATGCTTTTCCTCCCCTTCATTTCTGGACAAAGAACCTGTCTTACAGCCTGGTAACTAGGTATTAGTGGAGATATGGTAGCAGCCTTCTAGCTAAACTTAGTATTGATTGTCCTCTACAAGACCGACTGGGACACATTTTCTCAAGGCCAATAACTGAAGCCGTTCAGCAGTCCAACAGCTATATTTTCCTCTTTAACAAACCTAAATCAGGCTGGAATCCACTGCTATTTTCATCAATCTTCAAATTAGTATAAAGTGGAGCAGGCTCTAAACCGGACCGACTGCAAGGCACAGCATAGACATCGAAAAGGTCTTTAAGATCCTTGCGGCTACGGACACTGCAAAAAGAGTTGAAAAGTTCAATTTTTACTTTCATGAATGTCACCAAAGGAGATCAGTACAGAATAAATATATATTTTACCTGAAAGATTTGAAGAGCTCTACAAATTCCACAAAAGTCATGTTACTATCAGACACCATGAAGTTCTGAAACCCCTTCATTCCTCCTTTAACACGACCATGCCAGCTACTGCTGCTCCATGTGCTAAACCAGAAAGAGACTGCTGTAGTTTGGTTATGTAAAATTTCCACTTATTGAAATATCATGCATTACTGCATTAATACTTTATTTGTAGTCTACTTAACGCATTTATCACGGATATCTGGAAAAAGCAAATAAAGCAATATTCTTATAAGATGCATAACGACAGTTTGTACCTTCTTCCTTTACAGCAGCTCAAGACAACTGCAGACTTTGCCAGAATTAGTGATGTATATGCGTGCTATTTAAAACTCTTCCATGTGCAAAAGGGTCTAATACAAATAGCACAAATAAAAGCATTCTTATTTTCCCTTTAAGAAAAACAATGCCAGATTCTTGTGCACAGGCTGAGGTTCATTAAAGATTTGCTAAATGAAAAATAAAAGGGATGCAGAATTCCTTAAAGCTCTGTGCTGTCAAAATAAAATAGTAATATTCTGACTGGATAAGCAAGAAAAACAAATATTTTCCTTATGTACCTGGAGTTTCTTACATCTGGAAGCATCAAAAGTGCAGATTTTAAGGACAACCCTTCCCCTTTCCTGGCGCTCAACCCTCATTGTTTCCTACCCCATGGGTTTCCCAGACACTTCCCAAGAACAGTCAGGATTATCATCAGACACCTGAAAGACAGTCGAGCTACAGTCTGCTTCTTCTTTTAGGCTTGGACAGTAGCCTCAGGAGGCCCTTTCCTTCTAGAAACAAGGTTCTAATGATTTCCTCTTTTCAGCTTTATGGGCTGAAGGAAGGTAAGCAGACTGGAACTTCTTGAGAGCAAAGGCAGAAAATTATCACAGAAACAACTAGCTATTTGGTGCTAATTATTATAGATTATTTGGTATGCATTTATCAACAAGTCCTTAGTGAATTTTATGTACTAATTTGCAATCATGACAGCGGGATGTGCCGAGCTCTTGAGCCCCTTCCTGGGCCTAAACACCAATGAACACACACTGCAGGCATGGCATCCACCAGCACCAGCATCCTGAAAAGGCAGGGATCCAAGCAGCCAGGACAAGTACCAAGAATTGTCTAGCTCAAACCACAAATAACTCCAGAAGTTACAGTATTTGTTTCAAAATATCAGATTAGGTGACTGTGTGTCAGACTTTATTGCTCTGCAACGTTCACATCTACTAATCCACTAGTTTACGAATTCTGCCACCTGGAAAAACACAACCAGCTTGTTGTCCTGTCCACTTACTGCAAGCAGATGACTTTTTACATAAATATGCTAAATGAGATTCCTCAATTCATTCTTGGCCTGGGATGGATGCATGCAATTGAAAACAGAATGTGATTTAAAAGTATTTCAAAAATACCATCTACTTCAGTTGATAATGTTCAATTTGTTTGACTTCACTGTGGCACATACTGAAATACTGCATATAACTTTTTGGCTAAAATAATCCCTAACATTTTTATCAGACAAGAAAAATAAACCATGACAAGGAAAATCTCTTGACTCCAGAAAACAGACTGGAACTGTGGAGTATCGAATGAAAGACCCGCAGCAGATGACAGTGCTCAGCATTTCACCAGATCTGATCTCTAAAGAGTATTTTCCACAATCATTCCATGGGTAATAAATACAGGTTGCTAAAAAAAAAGCAAAAAAATACCAAGAAAATTCCACTAAACTCCACTACCACCACCAACCAAAACTGTAATTAGTAGCAGTCTGGATACTGTACACAGCTAATGAGAGAGGCAGTTTACACGCTCTTTGCAAAAAAGCTCCCACCTCCAATTTTCCATATCTTGTTATAGAATCATAGAATCACAGAATGGTTTGGGTCGGAAAGGACCTCAAAGATCATCAAGTTCCAACCCCCTGCCATGGGCAGGGACACCCTCCACTAGACCAGGTTGCTCAAAGACTCATCCAGCCTGACCTTGAACACTTCCAGGGATGGGGCATCCACAACTTCCCTGGGCAACTTGTTCCAGTGTCTCACCACCCCGATAGTGAAAAATTTTTTCCTACTGTCTAGTCTAAATTTACGCTCTTTTAGCTTATACCCATTACTCCTTGTCCCATCACTACACTCCCTGATAAAGAGTGCCTCCCCATCTCTCCTGTAGGCATCTGTTTCCCAGTCGCATTACCACCCTTTCCCCTGCTTCCTCCACCTTACAGGCGGCACTAGATTTACAAAGAACTTGGGAATTTGATTGATGTGCTTCTGCTTTGAAAGGATGACTGAAGACAGCCACAGGCGACCTGTGTTTGGAAATTATCCAGAAATCTGAATTGCACAAAGATTTATCCTCAATGCAATTATTTGTAAGGAGGTCAGGAATATCAAGGTTGTGAGTTATATATGTAAAAATACTGATTTTCATTCTCTACCAACAGGAATTACTATTATTTAAAATGTACAACAAAGACAGCCAGTCCTCCTCTTTTTAAATTGCTACCATTATATTTAGATGATTTTTTTTTTCACTGTAAGAAATTCTATTCTATATAGTGCTTCTCACTTGCTAGAGGCACTGATGTAAGTGACTGGTCAGGGAAAGTAAATGCACGTATTATATGGTTAAGAGGAAGAACTAGAAATCTCTCTTGCGCTCCTCCTATCTGCTACACTGCAGCTAACAATCATTTGTTACCTGGTAAGCTTTCTCTGCTGCAAAGGTCTCTGTGCAGGGTGGTGGGAGTCTCTGCTCTGTGGTCACCTAAGCTCTGGATTCTGAGAGGGATCATGCACTCACCTAATGTGCACAGCCAACTCAAGTACAACACTGCCTCCAACTATTAAGCCTCATCAGTGTTTTGGGTCTAAATCCAGATGTTAATCTGAATTATGAAACTCCATTAGCTCTAATCTTTGCAGAGCCATACAAATGCATACAAGCATTCCCAGCAGATCCTGTATTTTCTAGGTTGTTGCAAATTTCTGTTACTTTCGAAAATGGATACTTCATTTTATCTTAATTTGTGATGTTACTGACTGTTAGAATTTTCTGCCATTGGGGGTTGGGGGGGGGCGGTCAGTGTGGTGTTTGGTAGCAGGGAGGGGACACAGTAATGGCTCCTCTAAGCAGCTGCTAAAGGTTTCCCTGGACTCCAGCTCTGCTGGCAGCAAGCCAGGGGCTGCAGTGCCGGCCCCTGTAAGTTACTTGTAAGAGCTCCCCCAGCTCCTAGTCTGCTCTGGCAGCAAGGGAGCAGCAGTGCAGCGAGGATGCCCGGAGGCTTCTTCTGCTCAATGACATTGACAGGACAGAGGACGACAGCTCCACCAGCTCCCGCTCCTCCAGCCCCAGCCCCACCAGCTCCTCCAGCTCCCAGGTGGGGACTCCTGCTCCGCAAGCACCGCCCTCCAGCAACCCTGCAGGCTCTGACAAGGACGACAAACCCAGCACATCGGCGCCTGCCTTCCACAGGGGTCCCGGCCGCCCCCCAAAGAGGAGGGCCTCCAGCCCCCAGGACTCGCCCCTGCCCTGCCAGAGGCCACCCCGCTGGCGGCACTGGTAGGGCTCCAGCAAGCCTGAATTCAAGAAAAATAAAATTAAGTCCTGCTTCCCTGACACACTCTCTCTCTTCCTGCCCCTTCTCCCGGCATCTTTCCCTGCCGCCTGCGCCCCACTGTTGGCCAAGGGCCCCCAGAGCCCCAGGGCCATGTCAGCAGCACCTGCTCCTGAAGGAAATCCTGCTGTAGCCACAATAGTGGAAGAGGTTCTGAAAAAGTGCCAGGGTGATCCTTCTAGAGGAGTGGTGAGGGACAGACTGACCGGCCGCTCCTCAAGCAAGACGAGGACACCTCTGATAATGCCTGACACCGTTTCTGCATAACACCTCAGTGAAACTCATACAGTTTGCTGATGAAAAATCAGAGGAAACGTTTATTTAAAGCTCCTGTGCTTAGCCCAAGCTCCAGACAGAGCACAAGATCTGAGTTAATGGATTTACGGCTGCAGACCAATAACTAGGTACCTCACTGGTCCATTTCTGAACATCAGAAAGTGCTGGACACGGTGATGCAAGAAGCCAGTCAAAGTTTCAGACAGCACTGTGAAGAATGGCTGGATTTCACAACGGGTGAAGGGAGGTGCCCAAGAGATGGCCAAAAGGCACAGAGAAACTGGAGGGGAGAACCAGAGGGGACCTGCTGGGAAGCGGAGTCTTGCAAGGAGAAGAGCACCAGCGTGACAATGTCTGTGAGACCATTTAAGTGTGCCATTGCCTAAATAACGCTGCCCTAAATACGAAGCCTGGGAGCAGCTGTGGCCAAGTGGAGAGAAATGGGGAAAAAAAGGAATTAGGGCTGAGTTGTTTGTTTCGGTAGGAGTCTGGACTGGAGAAAGCAAATGACAAGGGCACCTGATGGGACTGAAGAGAAGAGACAGCCAAGGGCTTGGTGACTCGCAGGAAAAGCCGATGTTGAGCAGAAGACCCAGGTGGGGAGAGGGAGTGGGAAGTGGTGCTGCAGGAGCCCCAGGTGTGTGTACAGAGCCACACGTGCCCCAGGGATGGACGGCTCGTTGTGACGCCACTGTGTAGTGTCCTGTGATGTCAGCGAGCGATGGACTGTGACATCATGTCCCTCGCTGCTTAAATTCGGGCTCCGTCAGAGCCTGGCCCAGCCTGGCTTGTGCGTGGACTCCTGCCGAGCGTGTCTGCGAGGTCTGGAGGACAAGCGAGGCTTCTGCTGGTGCTGGGTGCTGCTTTGGGGGCTGCCAAAAGTTGGCAGCTCTCAGTGCCTGTCCCGGAGCCATCCTCTCTGTTTCCCCGGCCCTGCCTGGTTCAGGCAGCTGGGTACCGTGGGACACTCTTGCAGCAGCAGAGGTGAGAAGTATGGGGAAACGTCCCCCCGGGCCTTCTTTGGGGTGGGCAATCTGGCTTGGGGAGGTGGGAGGGCATCCTTCTTAGGGCACCTGGGCATTTCTTCCTCTCACCTCCTCCACGGGACAGCGAGTGACCACGGCCTCTCTCCATTTTGCAGCGTGTGACAGCACCAAGGGGGAGCAGCTCCTCGTTCTCAGCTATCCCCAGCCTGTGGCAAGAACCAACCATGGCCACAGAGACAGAGGTGAGCTGCCCCATCTGCCGCGACGTCGCTGAAGATGGAGTGGCTTATGTGAGCCCCTGTCACCACCGATTCTGCCTGGGCTGTATTGTGCGCTGGGCACGGAGGACACCATCATGCCCCCTGTGCCGGCAGACTGTCACGACCATCATTTACTCTGTGCGGTCGGACGATGACTTTTTGGAGATGGATCTTCCGCTCCCCTCAGATCCATCGGCTGCCGGACACCAGGACGAGCAGGGGGCTGTGGAGCTGCTGCCCAGGACATACGTGGGTGGTTTCCAGCCCGACCTCTGGGCGGACCTTTTCCGGGACTGCGAGGGGATCCTCCAGCCCCTGCTGTCCTGGCTGGACGAGAGGCTGTACGGGGCCTACTGGTGGGAGGTGTCTCTGGTAAAGAGCACAATCATGGCCACTCTGTGCCGCTACGGGCTGGACGAGGAGCCCTTGGTGCGCGAGCTGCAGCCCTTCCTGCGGGATGAGACCGTCTCGTTTGTGCGCCAGCTCATCACCGTGGCCGCAGACTGGTGCAACGACCACATCCTGGGGCAGCTGGAGATCCTGGAACTCCCTGCAGCCGAGGAGCAGGAGGACAGCCCCACGGCCAGCCCTGGCCCCACCACCTCCCTGCAGGGGACTGCTGCCCCCAGCCCCAGGGCGCAGGAAGAGCCCCACGAGGAGCTGGGGCAGGCGGTGGCAGGTCCCTCCACTGCTGGCCAGGGCAGGGACTGCTCACCTGGGGGGCCCCGGCGCCCCCCAAAGAGGAGGGCCAGAAGATCTCGGGCCTCTTCAGCCCGCAAGAGGCCACGTCGCCAGTGACGCGAGAGTGGCCAGAAGCCATTGAGCACAGGGCTGGGCCTGTAGCTGGGGCATGCGCTGGCCCCCGAGGGGACTGGGAGGCACTTGTTAGTCTTGTCATTAGGAATGAAGGAAATACAGTTATGAAAACTACAGGAAAAGTCTTAGTCTCTCATTACAAGCAGCCCATTGGCATTGCTATCGCCGCCACCTGCCTGTGATGCTTCCTCCCCTTCTCCTGGTGCTGTGCACGCCTTGCCCCTCCTGAGCCTGCAACAACATCCCCATTGCCCATCGTAGCTGGCCTTGGAGCCCCTGTTCATCAGTCACGAAGTGTATTTCTCACAGGTCCCCCCCCTCTGGCAGCAAGGGAGGGGCTACAGTAGTGCCTCCTGTGACTGCTGAGGGTTCACCCCCGGCTCCATGCGTTTAGCAACCGGGAGGGGGAGTGGGGGAAGGAGTACCACCCATCCAGCCCCTGTGAGAAACTGCTGGAAGTTTCCCCAGCTTCAGGCTGGACCCACCCTGGCCAGGGCTGAGCCCATTGGCGCCTCTGCCAATAACATATTTAAGAGGGGGCACGGAACAATGGGGGTTGGCGCAGCCCAGGGCAGGGCCCGGCTCGGGCAGAGCCAGACTACCTGCCCAGCCACCTACTCCGCTTCTGTGAACGGACCTGCCATAGCCCAAGCCTCCACCATGGTTCCCCCGAGAGCCAGTTTCCTCGGGAGCCGATGAAGACTTGCAGTGGAGAGAGGAGCAAGATTTTGAGCTGAAGGACCACACGACACTCTGGTCAGAAGGGAGGCAAGAAAGGAGAGAAAGCGCCTTCGGCATTTACCCTGCAGCGTGGTGAAGATTCATGGTGACACACGTTTTGTCCCTTGGTGCAGCCCATGAGAAGATGCAGCCGTGGAGGACCCCACACAGGAATTATGGAGAAGCCCACACCAGAGCCAGGCAGTTGTCGGGGGACTGTGGCCCCGTTTGGAAAAGGACTCACACCGGAGAAGTTCTGGAGAAGGACTGTCCCGTGAGGAGGGACCCCACGCTGCAGCTGGGAAAGACTGTGAGCAGCCCTCCCCAGAGGAGGAAGGAGCGGCGGACTGGCTGTACCCCCATTCCCTCTCCCCCTGCACCGTCGGGGAGGGTCGGGGGGGGGAGAAGTGCCTTTTTTTTAAGATGTAGTTTCTCTCTCAGTATCTTGCTTCTTGTTATAAATAGTTAATAAATTCAATTGGGTTTTTTTTGTTCTTCCCAAGTCGTGTCGGTTTCCTGCCCGTGACCCTAAGTGGTGAGTGAACCCCTCCCTGTCCCTGCCTCAGCCCACCAGGTGTTTAACAAAGGACTGTTCCTATGGCTTTATAAACCATGACACTTTCAAAACTGGTTGGGTATAGCTAAGTATATAACATGATTTTTATGAGACTGCAGAATCAACAACAAAAATGGAGCAAAAAGAAACAAAAGACATCAGTGTTTGACCTGTGTAAGTTCCCAAACTTACTTGGCTTGCGTAACACCGCTCTTAAGGGCAGCAGCTTCCAGAAAGAATATTGTGCTGCTTGCAATCTATACATACCACAGCTTGTGGAGCACTGACCCAGTCTGCTTCTCTGTCAGTTATATCTACACAGCTCAAGGCATCCATCCTGCCACTTTTTCTGAGGGGGGCAGAAAGGCTCAAGTCTACATTGCTCTGCACTGCCCAGCAATTGGCCCAAGTCTGGTTTGGTCCTCCATGGTGCTTGCCTGTCTCTGAGACATAATTTTCATTTTTCATGTGACTTCTATCTGAAGGGGCTGAAATAAGCTGTGCCATATGTTATTGCATGATAGACTGCCATTTATTTAATGTAACACAAGGCAACAGGACATGCTATGACTGTGGGTGGATTGCCTGAAGGTACTGAAAACTGGCAAGCGCACTTCAGACCTATCAAGGGTCCAGAGGATAAATGAAAAGAATAAGACACTCTCCAGTGTTCCAGGTCTCTTAGTGGCTCATGCAAACTGGGTTAGGGTAATGGACAAAACATGTAATTCTATGCTGAGGAAGATTTCCTCAGGACAGATAAAACAGCCATACAGCTGTGTCCTGAGCAAATTCTAGCAAGAAGGGTCATATCAAGCTGGGGAGAGCTCTACCAAGTTATGCTGTGGAGTTCCCAGACAACTTTGGCAGGGAAAACCTTTCATAATGTGAGGAGGCCCACAGCGCTAAGCTGTGCAGGGATCTGTACAGAAACCCAGGACTGGGAGGATTTAAAAGAACATTAGTTGTCCTTCCTCTGGGAATGCAAGTTCTCCATTGAGCCTTTTAATCTCATTTAGAGAACAACAATTATTTTGGCATAAAAGCAAAAAGCAGATTTGCAGAACAGAGAAGCATTTTCCAGAGGCAGTAAAGCAGTACTTCGTAAAAGAAAGCTGTTCCAACTGCTAAAAAAAAAAAAAAAAAAAAAAAAAAGTCTTACTCTGATAAATCCTACTCTGGCATGTTCATCCCATGGTTGTGAATGACAGTGAAAAACAACAAGTAAAGAACATAGTAAGAGCCTCAGAAAACAGTGTTAAAAGGAGAACCTGTCAATCACAGATGTCCGCAGGTCCCTCTATTACTCACATCTATTGCCAAACCCCATAACTTCAAGTGTAAAAAAATGCCTAAGAAATACACAACATAAACTATTACACAAGACATGTCTCTTCAAAAATACCATTCTACCAGCAGCAGTAATCTCTTCCACGGTTTAGCACTGCTCTCCTGGAAACCCTAAGATTCATACTGATAACCATACCCCAGTATTCATTTTGCTAAAAGGCACTGGAAGGCCCCTGTCTTCTTGTATGTCAGAAAGCACTATCCACATCCCTGACATTTTACCATTGTTATATTATTACTACTACTACCACCACCACCATTCTTACTACGCACAGAATTAATACATTAGTGAACTATGTCAGGATGACCTTTTGTGGTGCCTGACACAAAAGGGATGAATGTTCAAGGAGGAAAGGCCTGTAAGAGAAGGATTTCAAATCTGTTCCTCCATTTTCCTGAGACCGTACTGCAATCATCACCAGGAATGTCAGCAAAAGTTGATATTCCCTCAGGTAGAAGAGACTTGTGCTGAGAAACCTCAGCACTTCAGTTCATACATCTATAACATTTTGCTGATTTTCATTATACAGAAGATGCCTATTGGAGAAGATCTGGAGAAAGAGTTAAAATCCATATTTGTGTAGTTTTGGGACAGCATTCCAATCTGCTTCTGTAACAGACATAAACTGAAGCCTGCTGCTCAGGGAGTTGCTACGAAGCCATCCTCAGATTCATGATACTTCAGCTTAAATGTCCTATGTTGTTCTACAATGTGTTTCAGATGTTTATCAAAAGGCTAATGACATTTCTGGCATTGTTTATGTCAGGTTTTGCCAGTTTGACATGAAAACCACATTTGATGATAATAAGTAAGTTTTTTTCTTTTTAAATCAAAGTATTGATTTTGTCCTTACCTAGACTGATTCTTGCTTGAAGACATTACAGGAGAGGAGACTGGTCTTGCTGGTGAAGATGTTGTAGCTCCTAAATTAGGAGATCCAGATGCTGTCAGAGAGTGAGCTCTTCTTGATGGCAGGTTGTTAGATGGAGAAACATTAATAATATTTCGATCTATAGAAAAAATAAAAGTTTGCAGCACAATTACAACATCTGTCCCAATAAAAAAGCTTTTGTCCAAGAGATCTATATCATAATTCATTAATGCATAGTAAGACACTAAAGGGATTCTAAATTTGTCCTATGACAGTAAAAAAAGTACATTCTAAACAACACTTATATACCCATTTCACCTGAATGGAAAGGAAGTGCTACTGAAACTAAATTAAAGAACAATCATGAACAGCTACAGAAATTAATTCAAAAGTTTATAGCATTTGGAGTTTCAACTGTAAAAGGAGTTTCAGATCATAAATGTATTTTTAACAGCATAAAAAATGCCTGAATAAAGAGATTTTGAGCAAAACCCTGAGGGACTTTTAAGCTATATATCTACCTGCTTCTTCTTGTTCATCAATATCTTGAGGATCTGAACCACTTCTATTACGATATTCCTTACAGCTTTTTGCCTTCCGAGTTGCCATTTCATCATCAGTGGCCTCTCCACTTTCACCCTAGAAATAATGAGCACCATAATAAACATCTCAAAACCACTACTCTTCCAACTCTTTATCAGTGCAATCTGTAACAAAACCATGAGATAAATCAGCTACTCCTTACAAAACAGACTCCTGTAAGGCTGATATCTGCACTGCCAGTGAAACCGTCTATGCAAAGGAGAGGCAACTTAAAACAGGATACACAGTGAAGTGTGGGATCATTATGTGTTACCTCACTTTGACGTCACACAGACAACAATGACTGCGCCTCTCTAAAGTGGTGTAGCTGGTTTTACACTATTCTGACGGAGCCCTAAGGAAGATGGTCGTGCCATTTGAGGATCTCCCCTAGCTGCCCACTACAACATGTGGATAGTGTAGAGCTGCTAGTCCCCAGATTTTTCTCTCTCCTGGCTACTGCTGAAAGTGGTTGAGTCCAAGAAAAGAGAGGAGTCTGCCAAAGTCCAGTGACCTGGTCAGCCACATAAGATAAAACTGCCTGCTAGCCTTAGGCAGAATAACTGTGGTAATGTTTCTGAGAACATGAAAAAAAAAGGAGCAAAGAAACTGACACCAGCCTACAAATATCACTCTGCATGTTAATATTTTTATTATTACAAATATTTTACCTTTATACTGAGGTAGCACCTAGAAGCCACAACAAGATTCCTTTCCTTTCTGCTAGCCCCAGTGTCCACAAGTCCTGAAAATGTTTCAAGCATGAGAAAAGAAACCCAACTAATGGAAAACAATGAGCCCCAAACCTGAAACCGCAATAAACACTTTTAAAATGATCACCTAACTTCTTTTTTCTGGTTCAGAATACAGTTAGCTACACAGTAACTGTAGGAATGAAACAAATCAGCCAGATAACGCAAGAAAATAAATGAAGAACAAAATATTCTACCCTCATGAGTACTTTCTTCTTTTTCTTAGCTGTGCTTATTCCCAGAGTGTTGTTTCTCTGCACACTAGGTTTCTCAGTGCTTTTTGTGAGAGTTCCCGTGCTTGTGCTTCTTGCACTCCACCGTCTGCCTCCAAACAATTCAACAGCCTGAGCCAAGGTTGGGCCTTCAAACCTTCCATCCTCCTACAAAAATTCTCAGCATTAACAAAACAAGAAGAATAAGAACAGACACATTTTCTTAAGCAATAATATAGACATCTCTAAGGAACCAGTGAAAGACACAACATCAAGAGGAGGCAATTTTTAATTACTGTACAAATACCAAAAAGGCTATTTTGTTTGCTATTTGGGGGGGGTTTTTTGGCCCTAACTCTCATCACTCAGGATTTCAGCACCCTTTTCAAGTATGGTCATTCCTTTCTCTTTAATAAAATACTTATTCCAAAACTCCAAACATAATAAAAAAGATTTAACTTCAGTGTATTGAAAACATGCAAGGTTTGACAGAACATTACGTGGAGAATCAGATTTTATTGACTTAAGCCATGTTACAAAGTTGGAGATTCAGTGCTCATCTTTAAACTTGGCTTACTTATAATAGAA
The DNA here is from genome assembly GCA_011057875.1 of Pterocles orientalis. Taxonomy (NCBI): domain Eukaryota; kingdom Metazoa; phylum Chordata; class Aves; order Pterocliformes; family Pteroclidae; genus Pterocles; species Pterocles orientalis. Next base: position 294,129 of record WKFP01014190.1, read on the forward strand.
ATGAATTGCGCTACATTAAGTTGCTGACATCTTTGAACTTTTTTTTCTACAAAATCACAGCATCTTTTACCTGGTAAAGGCTGACATACTGTTTCCGTAGCCACTGTAGTCTTTGATCAGGGAATCTCTTCATTTTTCTTACAGCTTTAGTCAATTCCAGCAATCCATCATACAGCATTCTGGCAGTATATTTTGGAGCAACAAAGTGCAGCAACTTATTATCAGTAGTCTGAAGTCCATAGAGTAGTGTTATACCATTTTCTTCAAGGGACATATTACAAAGTTTATTTTGAACACACACAGTGTGCATATCAATGCCAGAGTGTCCCATATATACAGCCTTGGCTGAAAACAAGTCCAAAAACCCTTCTACCAGTCCACTATTACCAAGAAACTGGTATTTACCAAGCTCAGCAGTATTACTCAGCACACTCAGTTTTGCCCTAGCATTTGCGGGGCAAACTGTTGTGGGTTTTGTCCAAGTCAAAGTACTATTGTCAGGCTGAAGCTGAAGAAAGCAACGTGCTGAGAGATGTGTCTCCTGGTCATAATGAATGACAGTTGCCCCTTGTTGCATGAACTGATGGACGTCAGCCCTGATAGATAACACGTACCAGGGAATGAGTTCTATCCCATGGCAGAAAGCCTTTTGTTGTTCTTCTGTTGAATTTGTGTCCCACTCCTTCAACTGCTCAAATATATCACTTTCAGAATCCGAAAGATCTCCAATTATAAATCTGTACGTGAACAAAGATGAGAGACTTGTATTTAGTGATATATGTGCTGACTTATGCTATGTTTGATTAATATTTTTGTCTGCTGCAGTTTGAATAAAAAGAACACATAGTTTTTACAGTATTACAATTCATGGTATTGCAATTTTGAATTAATTAATAGATGCTGCTACAATTAATTCTAGCTTCTGTAACAATATAATTTATATTTTCTTAGAACTTTCTAAGCATTACATTAATAATAAAAAGTGTCCATTTGGGTCTTAAAGCCAAGTGATTCCAGTTTCTAAATCCACAGCATAAAATTGCTTCAGTTGAAATATCAAGTACCATATGTGGAAACTGTTAGCAGGATCTAAAGGACTGAAGACAGGACTTCTAATCTCTGTTCTATTACTGATTTAACATGCAGACCTTTCAACATTATATACTTTTCTGATTAACACTTGTAAAATAGTGGTTAAAATACATGCCTTCCTCATAAGAATGCAGTGACAATTTTACCAGATACTTTCCATTAGAAAATCTAATTTTACTTAGGCAAAGTATTAATATGAAACTTGTACACAGCAAGAAAAATTTTTGAAATATTTTACCATAATTAGAAACAGTAAAGAGCAACAATACTGAACTATTAAATAAGGTAGTTTAAATAAAATTTCTTTCCTACAGAAGCTTCTAACACAAATTAACAAATGTTCAATCTTTTGACAGTGCTTTAATGAACATAAAAAAAAAGGCAAACTGTTCCATGTACAGCAGAAATAATGAGGCACATTTTCCTAAGGATATCCTGCCAATAAAATGCAAAACAGTTTTCTCTGCATATTCTTCAAGGCATCTTGTCCTAATACATTCAGGGCTTCCACTTCACATCACCACAGGACTCTCAGCTCCTGCCCATGTCCCACCAGCTGAGCAAAAGATGATTCATGTTGTGGCTCGTTCCCAGCCACATATACTATCTTCCTAAGCTAAACAGCACGGATAACCACTAGCTCTTCCTTAAACTCTTCTCTCCCCAGGGCACTAATTAATTTTAATTTTTCCCTTATTCTGTATATCAGTTCTAACGATTCCTTTATGAATTTATTTATCTGTGAGACACTCTGCCAAATTTAGCTAAAAGTGGCCAACAGGCTGAGGATTTACTCCTTGTGGTGAGGGAACTGACAAACAAAGGCAGAATAACTGTATCAGTTTTATCTATAGCTCTATTTCCTTAAGAAATCTTCCTAAAAATAAAGGTCATGCATCATAACTGAGTTGGTATAAACTGTCTTACCAGAGTCTTACCAGACACAGGTACATTAACATATTTACCTGTATTACACAAGATGAAAATTTTCAAATTAGACAACTAAAGCAGGTCTTTCTCCCCCATGCCCTCAAAACAATCTAATAAGTCTCTGCAAAAATGCTATAAAAATTATTCTGAGACATGTACATGGCTGGAGGAGTCCAGTATACTGGAGACAGAAATAGCAGAGCTTCATTTGTGCCTTATTTCACATTGATAGCACTGGCATGCTGCAAATTAAAATGTACAAGAAGCAGGTAAGCCAAGCACACACAATCATATACAGGAACACAACCTCTGACATGAGCTGCCAAAAGCAACACAGCTATCAATTATTGAGAACACACTTACAGAACCCGGTTTGAATCAGAAGCTTTCTTTACATGTGCTGCACTGAGATGCAAGGAAATGAAAAGTCAGGATGAAGGAAACATTAAAACAGATTGCAGTTTTAGAGGGGAAAATTGCATGGGATACAAAACAGAAAAAACGTGAGATTTTCCCTTATTATTTTAAAAGGCATTTACTGTAATTAGGGAAGCTTAAAAGTGAAGACGAAATCAGGCTAATAAAGCAATGTGTCAAAGTCTATATCTTAATAGGTTACTAGATTAACAATTCTGTAAAAACTGTATTTCAAACTTGGAATTTTTTGCATTTTCCTATCTACCTTTATTTATTTGAGAACTATCAAGACAGAGTTCTAATAAAGATTAAAGTTTTAAATTTATGGCATGTACAGAAATTTGGATTTTATACCACTGTATGCAAATACGACCTAGGTCTCACATGAAAGAGACCCAAGTTTCTTCCTTAGAACTCTTTAGTTGTTCATAGCATTAAAAATGAACCAAACATTGTGGCCTCCATACAAGAGGGACAATAGAATATTGCCCCTCTGCCGCAATCTGCTGCTGTGCCTCACCCAGCTCTCTGAATTCCCAGGAAAGAGATGGCAGGTGAACAAGGAATTTCCAAGGTCTATGAGGAAATTAATACTTTCAGAAGTATTTTTCAGGACACTTTAACTACTTGTCTGCAATTTTGTTCATTTAAATTTTAAATTTTAAACTTTGATTTCAGTGTCGTAGTAGGTTTTTCTTTTTTTTGCATCTAATTCCTACTTTAATTAGAGTGGGATTTACTAGATTATATTTAAATAGAAAGCATAAATAACTAATTTACAAATAACTGATTTGATAAACACATAACAAAGAGAACTTCATTTTCTCCATATTGTTCTTTTACATTTAAATTCTACTTTGTTCAGCCAAGTGAAATGTTGATGGTGACTGTGAGTTGAAAGCTGATTTTAAGGCATATTAATTAACAAAAATAATTCCTGGAAGAAAGCATTTGAACTGAAGTAAGTCAAGAGACAACATAAATGGAAAGAGAAGTGGGACTGTCTGTCTTGGCTTAATCTACTGCTCTACTTTCCAGAAGCAACTAAAGCCAGATGTGAATAATTCTATTAGAAACCATTCTTTCAGGAAATAATGATTTTTTTATTTGAAATGAAATTTAGAAATCCATGTTAATGAAATAAGTGCATTTAAAACAGGAAGATGGTAGTTCCTTCTCAGGCAGTCACTTATCAGATTTTATGTGTAAGTAGCTGAAATAGGTTGGATACTTCTGAACATATGGATATTTCTAATACACATTATCAATAAAATACCTTAACCAGAGACCTAAACATGTTCTTTTATGCAAATCCTCATGTAATTTTACAGGGCTTCACCTCTGAACAGTACAGTTCTGTTACTTAATTTGAAGTTACTTTAACATGGTTACTTGGTTTAAAGCTGATGCACCTATGTCTATACGGGCTGCAACTCAGTGCAAAGCAATATTCCAGAAGATCAAGTGATGTCTCAGACTTTGCATTTACCATATTTTTTTGCCGGTGAATAGTACAGAATACAGCAGGTCTTCAAAGTGAAAATCTGAAATCACTGACACTGAGCTTTTACATGGGTCACAGCTAAGTAAACTTATCTGCAAAATAGCAGGACTACAGCAACCTGAAAAATTCTAAATGTGTAGTGACTTACAAATATTTTCTGTACATACTTTAAAAGCCTCAAATGAACATGTCCTTAAAAGAAGAGGTCTTTTGAAGGATAATAAATAACGTTTATTTTGAAGGGGGTAGAACACTGTGCGAGTGTGCAGAATATAATGTTCTGAGCTCTGATAACAGATATGTCCTGGTGCTATTCCTGTCACCGCAGATCAAGATTGTAATTGTAACTGTGGATTTTTAAAGCTCTGTGTGTAAGACGAAAAGGATTTACCCTTATCATGAGAGGAAGTAATTACATCATGAGGGAAAATATAACTATATAGAGTGTTTCCAAGCATTTGAGTATCAGATACTTAGCATAACTCCAGGGGGAAAATGTTCCGTATTTGAAGGAATAAATACAATGGAAGATGTTAAAGTTGCCCTTATTTCTAAAAGCGAGCCTTGGTAAAAGGAAATTAAAGATTAAAATCATAAAATCACACAGGTGATGACAGAAAATAAAATGTGACCTACTGGTACCGGGTTTTGTCCTTCAAAGAGTTTTTTCTTGAATTGCTCCCTTCACTAAAATTATCTTCACTCTCTTCAGATTCCAAACTGCGATTGCAGCTCCGAATAGTTTGAAAGATATTGTTTGCTGTTGATTCTTTTTCTGGATTATTTAAACCATCTTGGCCTACTCGTTGCAAGAAATTATCTTGTCCACTGTAATCTGAAACAAACTAGAGGTATCTAAAAGATTAGTATAGCAATAAACAGAATATTGTCTCATCACTTCTCACTTGAGGAATTTTTACAAGAATCAAGAATATTTAGCATGTATTTTCTATTAGCTTCTAACGGCATTTTGTACCTACTTCCAATCCTAAATTGACCAAATCACTGCATAAATCAAGTAACATATATTACAGTAACTCCTGCAAACTTTTTAAAAGCCTCAGTTTTAATTTTCTCACATAACACGGGCATTTTTCTTTTAAAACCAAAATGACAAAATTCAGCAGAATTGCTTCTTTTCATAGAGGAGAAGCTTGATCCACTGAGCTTCTGCAGTCTGTTTTTAAGGAACTGAAAACCTTTCAATTCCCAATGAGTTAAGTGGAAGATCAGAGCATTTAACAGAAAATAGTTACAATTTAAATACTTACTTTACCCAAAATATAAATATGATCCTTTGGTACTAACAACTTCTCAATACTCCGATACTGAACTAGGTATAAACAAGCAAACCCAAATCACTGCAGCAACTACAGGAATCAAATGGAGGTCCACGTAATTGAACAGTCTGGTAACAGTACAGTTTAGAAAACTTTAATTAGATGATGCCTTTGCATAAAATAATAAATAATAAATAAGATAAAGCACTAGACTGCTAGGAACATAACCTCTTACAATATCAGTATCATTTACCTCTAATGTTTCATCCTGGGAGTTATATCGTGGACAGAGTCTGATGAGGCTTGATGCTCCATCCAAAACTTCACAAAGCTCTTTTAAAAACACACCACAGAAAGGAACAACTTTACAGCCTGGAATATTGAGTGCTCGGTTGACCACTTTCCTGTATTCAGATGATGACTCATGTTGTGCCATAGCATCTTTCAGACTTCGCATGGTTTCTATATCAGACTGGTCCATAAATTGCCACATTTTTAAAACTTTTCTTGACCTATTGCAATAGAGAGATCACAATATTTATTAAAGAATTTTAAATGATTTAAATTCAAATTCAACACCCGCAGTACATTTTAAGAGAGGAAATTATCATCATTACTCAGAAATGAATGAAGGAAATCAAGGTCATTATTTTTATGAAAATTCTGGTTGGTGGACCATTTCCCTCCCTTTGAATAATTAAAGAACAAACACAAAAAGGAGCAACAAGCAGTCTAATCTACTGAAGTAACATTTGACATTTTAATAAAAGCCCAGCTGCATAACACATATAAGCAGGCTTTCTAACATTTTTGTTCTGTCATTGTCTTAAATTTAGAAGGGCCTGGGAAGAAATAAGAAAAGATTAAGAAAATTGCATAAAGACAAACCAGTTTATTACAAATTCCTTTAGTTGTATTATGAACAATCCCTAAATTTATAAAAAATATTTTAAAATTGAATTAATTTTTAAATATTTGCATTGATTTTTTTTCCCATTTCATTCACAAAATAAATTATTTATTTTCATGGAAATAAATAAATAAATAGATCAGGGCCATGTTCCAGCTCTCAGGCAACAATGCAGTGCTGTAGATGACAAGAATCTTGGATTCCAAAGTGAAATACAGCTCCTGATGCTCCTCAAGGACTGCGTGTACTGCTGAGAGGTCTCTCACCTTCTGAGCTGTGTGTCTGTGCAATGGTGTGGCCTTTCTACCCACCTCTGTCCCCAGAAATACCAAAAGGTCTGTAGTAATGCTAACAGTAGAACGTCCTTAACCCCACTTTCTGTCCCTCGCTCAGAAACATTGTTAATCAGCACTAGTCTTTCTTTCCTCTCTTTCCCTTGTGATGTACAAATGCACTAGAGATAAAATTAAGCCCTTAATTGGCTTTGCATCTTCCCTCACAACTCATGTGGCTGGGAGACTGTGGATGTATTCTGCTCAAAAAGACTCCCCTGCTTCAAATGTGGTTTATATACCAAAAATGTAAACAACTAGCTCAGTGAGAATCTTTACTAAGTCACAAAGAGCAACAACACAAGCACTTTAAAGCGTTGTTACACAAACGGGATATACAAGGAGGGTCAAGGCTAAGAGCTGGGAAATTTGATCTTAACTCTTCCCTGTTCAGTCCAATTTGCTGCCCTGTGAACTGCCCGTGCAAAGGTACTGCCTTCGTCCTCACTCAACCCTGTACAAACTTCTCTAGGAAAGCTAGCAACAAACCATCTTTAACCCCACACTGTGTCTATTTCCTGGAGCCACTGCAGGCTGGCTATATATATAAGACCATGACAGCATGAGATCCGAACATCAGTCAGTAAGTAAAATGGAGGGGTTAAAAAAAGAAGTTTAGTTGTTTGGTTGGTTTTGTTGGAGTTTTTTGTTGTTTTGGGTTAGTGGGGTTTTTTTACAACTGAAAACTGACCCTTTTAGAACCACGATTACATTTCACTTGTGTTCTGGAAAATCCAGCTCCAAGTTACATTCACTTTAGTTGATTAGACAAACCACAACTGCTTTCCCATCTTCTTTTCACACTTTAAAAATTTGTTTTTTTTTAAAAAAAAGTTTTCTGATGTAACATATTTAGCATGTAATAGGGAAACCGATTGCCTCTCCAGAGCATTTTGAAAAAAACAGCTTTTAGCATGCCTCATTCTTCCAAAAGGGATTATTAGAAAGTCACAGGGTGAGATGATGCGATTTAGCCATGGATTTCTGCTTAGTCCATTTTTCTCCAGAGACATCTGCTTAACAGAAGCTGCATGTAATGTATCACAGAAAAGCCATTTATAAAACAGAGTTGCCAGTACCTTAGCCCTGCCAGAAATTCCATTACAGCATTGTAGTTGCCCATATTCCAGCAGCATTTTGCCACATGTACTAAATATGAGAAGACTTCTCGTTTCTCCTCCATAGAACCTGCAGTCAGGATCAGCCAGGTAACCCATGAGCTCACCTTGTAAAACAAGACGGACAGTACAGTCATCCAAAGCAATGTCACTTGGAGAAGTCACGCATACTTGATTGATAATGTGGGGGTTTTTGTTTCCTTTCCATCCATCAAAATTCTACTCATACACTCACAGCCAAATCACATATGCATTGCAAACACACCTTACACATAGGTTACTCAGTTTACAACAGTTAAATCATTAGCTGCTCTAGAAATACTTACATTAAAGAAAAAACTACTGTAACTTAATGGAAGATATTCTGAATATGCATTCAGGCCACACAAGAAAACAGAAAGCTTAAGCTAGTGCTGATTTCTAAAGCTGCCAGAGAGATCTGAAGTGTGAACTCTCATTAACATAGCTTACAAATCTCAGCCTCACACTGAATAACCCTTGTTCTTACAACATGGACAGTGGAAGCTGATAAAGTGGATTTTTAAATTTTTGGTTAATTTCACAAAATTGTCAATTGTATTTAATATCCAAATTTGGTAATTTGTATATGCACTGAACATATAAAATAATTCACGTAATCTAATTGCAAGATCACAAATGAAGTAAACAAAAAAAAACCCCATCTTCCTAAGTGTAACCATACTACCAACTTCTGTTTGGTGATTAATTAAAGCCCAAATCAGAAATTAACTTAGTACATTATTCCGTTTGTATTTAAAAAACATAAAAACCAAACCTCCACTTTATCAGTGTGGAGATTTATTTTCTAGTTTATGTTCCCACAATATCCATAAAAAGTAGCTATATTTCACATGGAAACCTAATTTAAACCAAATGTTCCTTTTTACAATATAAATCCCTGGGGGCCTGATTTTTGTCATTGTGTAAACACTTAAGAAGCAATAAATGTGATTTGTTTACTGACACTGAGTTCCATTCTTTGGTCCTGAAGGATTCAAGTGTTTACAGCAAACATCAGTGTGAGGAGAGGCTTATAAAAGTTAGAAAATGTCAGTGCACCACTCAGGGGGTGTAGACTTTTATTAAAAAAAAAAAAAGGCACGAGAAAGAAAATGTAAATGCATTAGTACTAACAGGAAAAAACACTTAAAATATATATGGCTTTCATTTATGTAAGTCTATACAGACACAGTGTTCTGAGCTTTTAACTCCTGAGGGAGAACAGTCAAAAAATACAAAAAATTTTACTTAAATCTTACATCTTAAAAATTACTATTTAATCTTTCTGATGCCCAAATCAATTACAAACAACAAATGAGAAATGTGCAAATGAGGAGACAAGCCATAGCTCCAAAATGCGTAATGTATACATGTGTCTTAAAAAAAAAATAATCACATTTTTAACACTGAATTCCTGAAGAAATGAGGTTATAAAATCGTTCTGTCTTTCAAGCAGTGAGGACATACTCAGGAGTGCGTAGCATAGGGATAGCAACGCTCTAATGGGATGTGAAGATCAGCGGACAATGGACCTGTTAAGAAATGGCGTTCTGCCTGCTCTAGCCCTCATCAAACAACTTGGGTATGGAAGGCAAGTGCTGGAAGAAACCCACTTCAAGTCTAGCGATGATCGAAAGAGAACGGGCTAACTACCGTTTCAAAAATTACTGTATGTTTTTATAACTAACATGTAACAACAAAAGAGAGTAGGAGCAAATAATTGCTACAGAGCTTTCAACAAAGGTAGAACAAGCACCAGGGTCAAACGTTGCACATGTAAGTATGCTCAAGAAGCTTCCCCAAACAGTCTTAAGGCACTACTGCTGTAGAGGCCACAGTATAAAAATAAATAAATAAAAACTATACATACTGTCTGCCCTATACAAGATATATCTAATCACTGCACCAGCTCTGAATGAGAACTTTAATTTAGCTGAAGTTTTATTTAGGTGCTAAATTGATTATTCCTAAAATGTAAAAACTGAATCAACAAAGTGCATATCTTAGGAGCATGAAGGTATGGAAAAATAAAAAAAACAAAGTACTGCATGACACAGGGGTCAAGTGAGGGCAAAGACAGAATAAAAGTTAGTAAACGCATTAAAAATCAGAAATTGTGCAACAAAACAGTTAAGCCTGTGATTCAAGGCTGGCATAGATTTGTTTATGTATGCTGGAATAAAAATACATATTGTTTTTGGATATTATTCCCATTTTCCAGAATTGGCTCTGTAAAGAGCATTCTCCTCTGCAAATGCTAAACATGCAATCTCAGAAAAAAAAGTTTGGTATGAAATACCAAGTGTGGTAATGACTGTTTGATTAATATGTGTTTGAACATTTTAAAGAACAATATAAATTTAAACTGATTTGGTTTAATCTAAGGTAGCAAAGATGCAATCATCAGGAGAAAACAGTATCAAAATTTATAAAGACTGTCTGTAAAGGCAATTGAATTCAGAGTCCCCACTAAGAAGTAACCTTGAAACTAGGACAGTCACTTGTTGAAATTTTATTTAAGAGAGAGTTTAGGACTGCTATAAACAGTTACGAGGAACTCTCACAAACACTGTGGAAAAGCAAACAAAAAATGATAAAGGTCAGCATGAACAAGGCTTTGCAGCCTCGAGATGGCATATGCATATGTAAGAGCAAACTAAGGGTGCAAAAGGCAGTAGTCTCCCATGAAGTTTATGCTCACTCCTTTTGTAGAACAAGAATAGACTCACAAGAAGAGCAGAAAACATTTTAAAAATCTCACTAAACAAAAAGGAAAAATAAATTGTCTGAATCTCTGGATTTTAAAACAGAAATGGCAAAGGCAGATATAATGGATTGGGCAGAGTTAGGGAACAGAACTGAGCATCCATGAACATGCCTTCTTTAGAAACTTCAGTATTTTCGTATTTCCTGGAGATCAGGAAAAGTGTGAGGAGCAGGCTGGGACATTTCAGTCAGAATTGTTCCTCTACATATGCTACAGACTATTTTGACTTGTGGTTCTTTTATGTCATATCTCGTGGTAGCCAGGAGTATAAATTGACCTTTCTGGTGGTTCTGAATGGCACCAGGTCTCCAAAAAGTTTTTCTACAAATTATTCAGAGACTGTTGGCTGATTAATCTGAATGTATGATACAGCTCCCAGAAGCGGGGATTATGGACTTCTGAAAAAGCGTAATAGCATGGTACCCCAACACTGATTTATAGGAAGGTTTCATCAGTCTCAGACCAGAGCAGGGGTGTTTAAAACACAACAGCACCATCAGCCAGGAAGGATCAGAGGATTGTTTCCTTTCACTCAGTGAGGTTGTCGCTGAGTGCTGTGCCTTACATTTGCAAAACTTTTCTACTCCTAGCTTTTTTAGTGAAGACAGCTAAAAAGTGATGAGAGTTCAGTCACATAACAGAGATAAACGGGCATTTTCCCCCCAAATTAAATGTGGTCCTGGAGCCTAGCTAGGAAACAAACACAGAACTAAAAAGCAGAACTATCAGTTATCCACTTAAAATGCCATGGGGGATTTTTCTCATGGAAGTTTAGAAGGTGGGAGATCTGGTTGAATCAATAGGCTTTAAAGGAGCAGAAAATCAAAGCTGAACTTTGCTGACTGAGGTCACTTCCCAGTTCTGAACTCCCTTAAGATTTATTCTGCCCAGGTACATTGAACTGATGGATCCAAGAATTTTATCATCAAGAACAATATTCTAAAGCTCTTAAATAAATGCATACTGAAATACTTGGTATGGCACTAATTTGAGATGACAATTCATAATGGCCACAGCTAAAATAAACAACGTGGAAACACTGAAATGCGCATTAAGTTGAAAGGACTGCCATGTTCAGGAAACATCATGTATGACAGCTTAGTAGAAACTTAATTATGCTCATTAAAACATACGCTCATTAAACAATACTCAGTAAACATACTCACAAATTTTGTGATTTATTGATAAACATATGAACAGTCCAGAGTATATCCTCAAACAAATGCCTCCAGAGGAATCACTGACATTCTCAAATGACTGTATAGCTGCCATTGGATCCCCAAAATACCTGATAATGCATATACTACATTTTTGCTGCCTGTGATGCACAAAGCTTCCTCTGCACAGATGGTGTTCAAGAAATTACAAACTACCCAAAATCTTAATTTAAATGAAAATTCAGAATTGGGATTCCTCAGATGTTGTCTCTGCACACCTGAGCTAGATGCACTTCACACCAAAGAAACACAGAGACCAACTCTATACACATACATATTTCTTGGTGATTATGGAAATCATCTGGAAGTTGAATTGAAAACCCTGGGTTTTGCACTTTGGCAAGCAAGTAGCACAGTCAATATTCTGGAGTGGCACAGTTTCTCTGCCACTAAAACCAGGTGGGATCTCTGCCTCCAGGAGGGGGTTTCCCGCTGGGTGAACAGAGCAAAGGGAGGCTCCATCCTAGCCAGAAGTGGGCAATGACTTGTGGACACTTCAGACAGCTGGGTACAAAATGGCACCTCTTCTAGCAGTTCATTCCTGAATGGCTTGCAGAGCTGCATCACACCTGAGGAGCACCCAATCCAAAGACTAGGTACCATCAGGCAGCCAGCCACCGAGTTATCAGGCTGCCACTACAGCAGCACGAGGGCTTCGCAGGTCTGGCAACACCTGACCTAGCTAGCGCAGGGATGAGACATAGCACACCCCAGCAAAAAGAGTGTCCAGTAGTAGCCTGGACAAAAAAAAAGAGCAAAATACATTGTGAGTATTCCTCAGAATGAGCAGTAACACTTTTTGGAGAAATTTTTGTGTTACATATCACTTTAATACCAGAACACAATCTACATATCAACATACGGATCATTATTTCCTTAGTTTACTTTGTTTCACACTCGACTTAACATTGTTCTGTTTACGTAACTCACTTTAAACTCCCTTCAGAACAGAAATCACCACAGAAAATCTATAATTAGATTTCCGCTGCACTGCTGATGAGTATAAAAAGGATGAGAAAATGTATCCTGGCTTCATTACTATAATCCACTTGATTGCAAGACAAGAAAAGTAATAAATTGAAGCATGATCCACTCAAATAAGTTGATAATAACATGCATCTTTTCATTCAGATGGATTAAAATGAGTGTACTTCTGGATTACTGCATACTAATATTAAGTAGTAAACAAACAAAAACCAAATAGATACTTAGTTAAGATTTGAATATTTCCTGGTGACCTCATACAGAGAAGCACTGGCAACACTGTTCAAAATTAACTTCAGATACATTATAAAGTAGCCTTATTTGGAAATTTTCAGAGGTACAGGAACCTCCTTCAAATCTGAGGCTGAAGCACACAGGATCTGCATCAGGTGTTCAGGCAAACTGCAGATGAGCAATGATCTCAAGCACGGTAGTACATAAAAATCTGTATGGTCTTGGGGTTTTTGAAATTATCTTTTTATATCACCTCTTACTATTTTAAGTGCACTAAAATCTACTTTTCCAATAAACTTTTTTTGAAAGTTTTCAGGCTTATCTTACTTTCATGAAAGTTTTCAAATAGATTCAAGTTAGATATTGCTAATGCATTTGAGAAAGGCATATTATACCTCAGTGTTAATTTTCAAACATACTGTGAACATTTTTAAGTCAGTGAATGAGTCTCATTCAACGTCTCAACTTACTTAACTTGGAATTTTTCACAACTGGAGCAATGACAGACTTTTTTTTAGGACAGACAAACTCCTTTTTCAGGATATCACATTCCCAGAAGGTTTCAGAGATTTCTGTTCTGATTATCAGAATTCCCTTTTCATTTGTATTTTTTTTAAAAAGCAATTAAATAGACAGAAACCCAACTGTCAAAATTAATAGTAGGAATATTTTTTTAAACTTACAGCATTTTGTTAACAAACAATAAACAAACCCACAATAAACTTTTGAACGTGGGAAAGCTGTATCAATCACGCAAAAAAAAAAATGAGCCTATGTTTCTGATTACTGAACTACTACTGATTTAAAGTCATGTCTGTATGCTGGCAAAAATCTCCCAATTTGTCAGGGCAGGATATAGCTTATTACTGATACTCAGCTGCTTTTACTAATATTATATGAAGGACACCTATGATGGAACTTGATCCTCAAGGTATGGAACATGACCTTAAAGTCCTCACAAGTGTAAACGACAGGACTGCTTACCATTTACTTGACAGGAATCCTGCCTCATGAAGTACACAGGATGGAACAGTGCGTAATGCGTGTTGAATTATGAACTGTACCCCTAAATTTGCCATGGATTTACTTTACTCCTTTTCTTCTTTTAGTCTTACAGTAACCATGATTATAATATTTCATGTATAAATGCATAATTATTTACGATACTTTATATAGCTGCTAGAGAATGTATTCTGCAATTATTTCTTTAATGGGAATTAATGTATCGTTTATCTTTTATCAGAATGTAAATGCAGAGGTGGTCTTGAGGGAGGAAACTATTACGAATCTCCACCTGCTAAGCCCAGTGTTTTGTCATTTGTACTGCTTTACACTCATTTCCCCAGCTCTTAAGTTTATAAGGCTTTTATGGCAATTCCCAAGCTACATACTTCAGTGGGTGATGCTACATGGAAGAAATGATGTCTTCTATTTTTATATTACATTTTTTTAGGAACTTCATAATACTTGAGAGATGCAGCTTTCAGAAGTGAAATCAGCAAACACAGCTGTCTACCTGAAGTTTAACATTCACCATTGCTAGCAAGTAAAATAAAATCTTTTGGTCTACCCCAAAGTAAGATTACAGTACGTATCTTCTCTAACACCTAACATATAACAACTAGCCATGGATATCTCTCTACAAACAACTGTAGCTGATTTAACTACTGCCTACACTGAAGCAAGAAAGCAAGCAGTTTTATACTGAAGAAATAAAGTATGTGTACAAGAAGTCTCTGAATACCAAACAGAAATTGATTTTTCACATATCCAAAGGATAAGCATGACAATCTGTAACCCATTTAACCAAGCTATTCTGGTTGTAAGTACTTCGTTTGATAAAATTGACAAATTTAACTAATATCTGAAGAACATGAAAAATCCATGTAAAACATTAACTCTCAACAGATACCATGCAGTATTTATGGCATGAGGGAAAAACATACACTATCTCGTTTAAAAGCAGAATTCTTCGGATAACAGTGTACTCTGATTCACACTAAAAAAAAACCCTAAATCCACCTTTCACAACATTACAAAGTCTTTCCACAATGTAAAAGTGCTGTTGAGGGATATTATTCTTATAAAACTACAAGGAGCAGATTCATATTTATGAGGCTTTTAAAAATACAAGCAGCATGCAGTATTAGCACTAATAGCTGGCTACCGTGACTTCCTTTGCACTGCTAACTGTGCACAAACCCATCAGTGCATACTTACAAATATAAGGATCACAGCATATAACACAGAATTGGTTTATTCCACATGGGTTTCACTAAAGTTTCATTATTATTTTTTTGGGGCTTTTGGTATAATATGCAACATAATATTTTAAATCAGAGTTTTTTAAATTGCGTATTGTATGAACACATGGTTCACTTTACATGCTTGAATGAAATTATATAGCCTTACAAAGAACATTAATGATTTTAAATCTGATTAAACACTATTCCAAACAAGGACTGGAAACAGTTTGATATTTCTACAAACACAATCTTTTTAAAAGTATTATGCAAACCCATTTAGGCATTGCAAAAAAAGGCTGAACAAAGAGACAGAGCGCAATATTTATTTACATTCCATTATTTCAGTAAAATGATATGTCTCTGTTTTGCTAGTGAGGGTTTAAATTTATGTTTTGAATGAACAATGAAGAAAACTTACAAATTTAAACCATTACAAATAAAACTACCATTATGAATTGATGTCCTAAATAGCCTATTTTTAATTAACTTTACTGAATGTAGGAATGACTTAGTGAATGATGAAACTACCCCAGCAGTAGTGCTATACTGGAGCAGTTCAAATATTTTTACCTTCTTAACTTATTTTTTGGCAATTCAGTCTTTCAAAAAAAAATCACCTTAAGTATTGAACTTCTTATTTTGTATTTTCAGTTCCATAGTGGGATTATGTTCAGACAGCTGTTTGAATGATCTTTAAATCTGGTGCAACTTTCAATCTAGGACATCAAAATCGCTTTGGATGCCTATCTCAGTTTGGAAAATAAAATGTTTCATTCTTTTTAAGTTTTTATTGCTTTTCTTTTACTTGAAACTGTGGACAGAAAGATCAAGTTACAAGAGACTCTTCATGTTCATATAAATCAAGGTTTGAAATTATTTAAAATGTTTACATAGACATAACTGTTTACACCATGTACATTGAACTTGTGTTTCTGTGGTTGCTTTGCTAATGAGAGACCACAGAATGGCTGAGAGTAAAAACCATAAACGCGCAAGAGCCTGGGACAGTAAAGATACAGAAAAAGAAACAGTCTCAAAAAGACTGGCATACCATAAAGGTATGATACTGAGTAAGGGCCACACGGCATGTGAGGTAAAGAAGCAGGGCAAAGTCAGAATAGCGTACAGGAATCAGAGAAACTAACTACGTGAAGAAGAGAAAGGCATGGCAGGCAACAAGGACAGACGGGAAAAAGTATATTGTCACAGTTCTCAAGGTCCTAAAACACACTGAGGTACCATTTCCCTAATTTCTTCCCAGATATCAAGGCTCTGCTAACTCTGCAGAATCTCCTTAGTAAGAATTTACGCATGCATGAAAATGAAACTTCTGGTAGTCAGTGCTCTATCAGAGCATAAAAATACATTACTACTATTACTACTATTACTACTATTATTATGTGCATAGAAACCAAAAGCCAATAGTTTTGTAAAGCTAGATGTTACTATACTTCACTCTTCTCCTCCCATGCTAGCCAGGAATTCAGAATCAACTCTTAATTACATTTAGAAACAGGAAGGACTATCTGTCTTTAGCTTGATCCACTGCCTTGCTCTTACAAGACTCTGATCAATTTGATATTATTAGAAGCAAATGAAATATCAGCTATCTCTCGCTGACGAGTACATGTTGTGCCCAAGTCTCCACTATGATGTAACTACAGTTTAAATCAAACTTTTAAAGACTATGGGCTTTATTTACTGTTGGTGATACTGAATGTGTCCAGCTCAAAATCTTCATGATAAATAAAAACAGAATAGCAAAATACCTTCTGATTATCTGAGTACATGTGGCACAGGCTACAATATATCTTTAAATTCTTCTAGCACATTAAAAAATAAAAAAGATAAAAAGCTAAAACATTTAACAATATTTGAAATAACTACAGGTGGATTTGCTTCTTCTACTGTAAATCTGAATTAATTACTGATTTGAAGTTACATGCTAGAAACTGGCACATATAACAGACCCACAGTTTTTACTCAAACACACCTGGTACAGCAACATACTTACCTTTATTTATATAGGGATACTACGCACATCCTTAAAATATACAGAAAGATTCTTCTCTATGTGAAAAAGATTTAAAGATATTAATTCCTCTACTGTACCACTTCAGAGTTTGGGCCTCGTGCTATCTGTCTTTTGTGTCTCTACACTACTACTATATTTTTTTCCCCTATCATTCTTTACAGTGAGAAGAAATAATGCATATATGAAGAGGATCTAAAGTGCTATAATTTCAATCTTTTGTGAATATTAATAAAGCAGTCTGTCTCCAATCTTCATTATGTTGTTGAAATTATTTTAATCTTCATTAGTTTTAATTATTAATTTATTTTATAACACTCCTGCAGCCCTCATTCAATCTAAGCTTCCATGAAAATGTCAGTATGTTTTCTATTAAATACAGAAGTTCCTTGATGTAACAAAACAGCAATTATTTACTGTCATCTTAAACATGTGCTATAAGGTGTAGTGTCAGAAAAAAATTACTAAAAAGCATATTTCTTTATGAAAAGTCCTCTATATACTGTAATGGCTCATTTAACAGAACACTGGCATCAAATTATTTTTTTCCCATTATGTCTCAGAAGCCCATCACCCTAAAAGTCATTCTGGCTCCCACATTACAAATACCTTTCAGTACTTCCACAGGCAACGCCAAAAAAATCAGCAAGTGCTCACGTACTTTTGCCAACAAAAGCATGACTCTTTGCAAAAGAATTTTCTTGCCATTTATAAACAAAGTCATTTTGAAAGTTCACACTTGTGACTTGCTATGGCAACTGATATACTCCACCATAAGATAAAGCAGATAGCAAAATAGTGACTTACTAAATATCACACGATAACACCATTTAAACATATAACATCAATGTTTAAAAAGAATTATTCCAGATTATACATAAAATAATCCATTCCACTAAATATTACATAATTATGCACCAGATATTCAGGAATTAATTCAAATTATATTAAAACATATCCTGTAGCATTACCAAACAAGTAATGTTAGACTACAAAAATTGCAAAGTCACAAACTAAAAGATGTTAACTATTTTACCAAAAGGCAACTTCAATGTTAAAATTCTCATTGATAGGGAACAGTCTCAGTCATTTCTGACAAGACTTCTTCACTCCCTATTTGCTCTTCCATCTTGTGACTGTTCACTGTCAGAACACGACAGTCAACCTAATTTGTACAGCTAACTGCAGAATGTCCTACCAAACTGCTTGGGCATTGTACCTCACCAGGTCATACCAGAGCTTGACCACGCCACCTTTTTCCTGCTCACTATGGTGATCACCATAAGAGAAACACCACAGGAAGGAGGACCCCAGCTGGGTCAGCAGCTAGATTCCTCTCCAGCTATGCACCAGCCACACTCTTCCTAAATACAGTAAGTAGAGCTAATTTAAATAATTTTTAGACTCTCTCTAAAGACTGAATATTGTAGTTGCAACTTTATGTTCCTCTAATAGAATTAGGTGAGATAAGCCACCGTATTTACACTATTTTAGTTCCTAAATCTCAGTACCATGCAAGAAACAGAAGCACTTCGAAACATGCTAATTATCCAGTCACTGATTCTTATTTGCCCAGGAAGGAGGAAGTTTGCTGGAAGTTAATGCATATTCTGCTCTATCTATTTAATTTTGTGATGTCTTCCCGATACCTGCACAATTTTATTTTCTTATTAAAGCATAACAATGCAGTGGATAACAAACTAAAAGAACATAAGTCAAGACAATCTTTACTTTATTCCACTTCTGTGAATCTAGAAATTGCTAACACTGCACATGGTTCAGACAAAAAAAAAAAAAAAGTTCAATTTTTCTCCAGCTAAAATTTGAGGATTCATTTAGGTTTTTGTTTGGTTTGTTTTGGGGTGGATTTTTTTTTAAGTTTTCTCAATCCTTAATCAATTTTCTATTAATGTCATCAGAAGATCATATTAATAAAGTAAAATCTTAGCAAAGAACTCATGATTTGGCTTACGGAAATGTGTTATGCCAAATTATACTTCTTTGTATATCAACATTCAAGGCACATACACCGATTAGACTAATAAATAAATAGCGCAGACTAGAGTAGTCTAGTTACACAGAATACAGAAACTTCCAGTTTACTTCTGTTCTGACTCCTAAGATCATGCTTAGTCTACAAAAATCCAAAACAAATAAATAAAACTCCAGTTCCTGAAGAAAACAATAAACTGACTGAAAGCATACCCCGTACTGTCAGTATAAATACAAAAAAATGCCAGTCTGTGTTTTTTTTCTTCCTGTTCACTTTGCAACATGCAAGAAAAACTTAGGTTGCAGTTTTCCAAACACACTGAACAAATCAGCCACGTAATTCCCATAAAACTGGGTGGAATTTATTTATCTAAATCCCCTGGTCATCCTAACTTATGTTTTAAAAACTTGTCATTAATGCTACATTCAGCTCTGAGACACAAAAGAAATAACCAACCCACAAATCACGTAATAACCCTTACGAAAAGTAATTGAAAAGTTTTCTGTTACCTCATTAAACCTTGTCACAAGATCTTCTACAGCATTATGTTCACCATTTGGGGAAGAAAGAATAGTAGCAGATATGGAAGCTTTAATAGATGGCAGCTTGCTTTGACATTCATCATTACCCAAATCCCTGGTTAAAAAGCAGAGGTAGTCAATGGGTAAGACTTTCCGGTAGATCTCCTGCTCCTGCTCGGTCAGAATGCTGGCAACCTCCTCCGGGAACTGGATGAGATGCTGTAGTTCAATTAGCTCTTTGCTGATACCAGCCACGTTGGAGGGAAGGACACTGGAGCCTGCCATAGATGTACACGCTTGACGTTCTAAAACAAATCAAACAAAATATTTATTACGTTTCGCCTTTATCTCTGGAACTGGGCTTGCAAAAGCAAGACAACTTGTTCCTTTTGTTGTCTTAAACTGTTCATTCATTTATTCAGCAGTATGCTACAACCCAACTACTTTATATTTAAACAACCTAGAACATTCTTGTAGTTGGGGTCTTTCTGCATCTGTCTATAAAACTACATTTTGCATTTTTGTGGTATTAGCTAGTTAGCTGGCAAATGGGGCTTTTGAGACTGTTAAGTGACCTGCCAAAACGTCCTTACTTCCTGTCTTATCCAAATGCCTGCTTCAGTCACCTGCAGTCTCATCAAAAGAGGTGGTCAAATAAAAGGACCGCCTGGTCAGCGTGGGCTCTATTTTGCCTCCATATTAGAGTCCGCAGTACAGAGAGGTTGGAGGCGTTGACTGGGGCATCAGGGCTCTGCTGCCACAAGAAATAATGTATAATGGCCACATAAAACCCGTATGGTCAGCATTTTTCTTCATATTCCTCTCTTGATGCAATTTATCCGTGCTCACTGCATTATGAAACAAAATATCCAAATTACAGTTCTCATTCCTCTAGGAAAATGCATTTACTGGAAGAGTATGCATGTTTTATCTCTTATTACAAAAGTTTTATCATATCCTAGCAGTGATGTCCCTTGAAAAATAAAACTTTTCCTAACAAGGAAGAAGCCAAGCTTTCTAAGACTGTGTGGGAAGCCTGGAACATCAACACAATGATACCAAAACAATAAGTAGGAGTCTTCCGAACACACAAGTTTAGAATGGGTTCCCTGAACAATAATTTCTCATGAATTACTTAATGTATAAACAGTCATAGTTGTATAGTCTCTATTCTCCTTCCTTCCCAGGAAAAGGAGTTTATTTTTTGCATTGCTTCACAAAATATCTTTTGACATTTTTTGCACACATAGTGGAGGTACATTCCAGATCTATTTTTTACTTCAATCGTTTTTTCTATCAATAAACTCTTGTTTCACAGGGGGGCAGATATCCTTTCTTCTCTCTAAAAATCATTTAAGTTCATAATGACTAATTCATTCTCTTATAATAAACAAAATATGCTACATGAGGTTTCACTTGTTACATTCATTTTAAACAAACTCTAGTATCAATCAGCAGGAAGTTAAAAAGCCATAAAATTTTCTTTTCTTATTGTATTCTACCGAAAGTCAAAAGATAAATTATAGCCGCTCTAAATAATGCCTTAGGGCTAATGGAACCTGTTGAGAAATTTTCAAATACATAAAAGGCTTCTGAAGAAGCCAACGAGTAACTGTTTCTGTATCTAGACTGGCGAAGAAAAAAGTAATGGACTTCATTTGCAACAAGCAATATCCTGGTTACATAGTGGGGAACAGGTATAACTTGAAGGATAGTGATGTAGTGCTGTAGAGTATCTGCAGTTATCAAGAAATTTCTGCCACTGAAACTCCTGGAAGAAAGATCGGAGCGGAGGGGTTGGGGGGAAGACACTTAAGAACACCATGTTGACATGTCGACCCTGTTTTGGGCAGCAGGTGCAGTGCAATGAACTTCTGGGCTTCCTTTCAGTCATGTCTGCTTTGATTATGCATAAGACTCCAATTCTTTTTTCTACTTCACTCTGTGCAGAACAATTCTGAAAGGTTTTGTGCTAAAAAGCTCTTAAAAGTTCATTTGCACTGTTCTTGACCTTGCAACAGAACATAAGCTTATGCCAAAATAAAAATAATGCAAAATATAATGTTCATTTTGTATTACAGGTATTGTATATTTGCACAGTGCTTTGCATATACAGACCGAACTGTCACCGTTACAACCAGTGGTATCTCAGAAAGAGGAGGATATGGAAGGCATAACTCAAACATGTGCTACCACTCTTCTGCTCCCTAGAGTCCCAGTGCCTTGCTGACCCCCATGCACGACAGCTCTTCTCGCTCAGGACTTCCCTGGGAAACACTGAGCACCCTGCCAGCCAGGAGAATGCAGAGGAAGCACAGCCCGTACCAGCCTCTCCTGTGCGTCACTGCTCAAACTGAGGGTGTGCGGGTTGTGTCTACATTGACAATTTATTTTAGATCACAATCGCACTTTTGAAGATCACCTCCCAAACACCCTCACTGTGCTTTTGCTTACAGTCTTGGAGCACACAAAGTGGATCCTTTTGAGATGAAACTGCACCAGAAGATGCGCTCCCAGAAGGCAACTAACACACCCCAACTACTAACAAGCTGTAGCTGCCAGCAGCATCTGAGCTCTGAAGAAGACACTGCGGTCAGGAAAGGACAGTTGGACCAGGCAGCCCAGATCATGGCTCAGCTGCAGGTGATCACATAACACAGGAGACAAGACAGCAAGTAGCATGGGCAATGCAATGCCACAGAAATACTGGTGCTTTGCAAATTCCATGTTGGTTGGTAACTACAGTTGTAAACACCCTGTACCTATCAATACAACAGGAAAGAAAGGCGTAGCTCTAGAAGGATTCCCCAGACAAGTAGTGACTGTTGGAAGAGAGATAACACATGACTGAAGATGAGCACTGCTTGCTGATGAGATTTAGGGGTGTATTCTCAATAATTCACCTTCTCCATTACAATATCAACTACAAAAAACACCTCACATCCACAATTTCAACAGATCTTCATTCCACACTGTCTCAGAACTTAAGCTTTGCTCAAAGACATCAAAAACTGGCAAAGGTTGACACCGAATTTGCAACAGGTTGGGGCACTGCTGATGATCCTTTCACACACTGCCTTGCCTAAGTATAATGACCTTTCAGGCTCCACCTATTACAATCTCTCACACCTAAGAAAAAGGCTCAACACACTGAAGTGACCAGAAGTAAGAATGCGGCTCCACAGTGTATCTTCAGACTGACAGTAACTACTAAGAATATGTCATCTGAATTTCATTTTACTAGACTGGCTGCCCATTGATCAAGTCCAGCAGAAAGCTAATGCAGCGATTTTGAAAGCCTTTAATGAAACTACTGGAGAGAAAGCATCATCTTCCATAACCAATGCTTCACAAGCCAGCTTCATTGTAACAGAAAGATGAAGCTGTCAAAAAGAAAATCTTGTGGAAGATAAGCCAAGATTGTTAAGTCACAAGATCAGCCACTAGTATTGCTATTGGAAGAAGATGGAAAATAAATAAAACTCTTCCTGATTAAAAAACTGACTTTCAAACTAGCATTTCTCAATTCTTCACTAAACTGGAAGAACTAAGCAAGTACTGTGTCTTTAATCTAAGAGTCCATGGAACAAGCTGCTTCAGCAAGTGTGCAGCTAATATCCAAGAGAGGGACACAGGCCAAACAGAACTACATAGCCTCACAACTCATAGCTAAAGTACAGATATAAATACTGAAGAACTGGACATATAACTTATTTCTGTTGACTATTTCTGCACCTATAAATATTTATTTCATCCATAATTCACATTTTTGCAAGTCTCGATCGTTGACATACTTCATCTCTCCAGATTCTGATTTTTTATCTTTTCTCATTCCAGCTTTCTGTGTTTTATCACAGAAAATCCAAGATCCTCATTCTCAGCTTCATCATCCTCCCTGATTTAGACTCTGCACAAAAGTTTACTCCTACTCATTTTTCTTTCTCTCTGTCATGGATTAAGCAGAGGAGAGTTAATTTTTTTTTCCTTTTCCCTTCTCTTCATAAATAGCTAGCAAGAAGCTATGTTTTGGATTCCTGCTCAGGAGAGAATTGATAAGAGAAGAACGTTTATAGTTATTGCTAGGATGTTGCTATTTGTTCTCAAGGACGAGATACATTCAGCCTCTCTCCTCTCAACAGACAGAGAGAGAGCCCGGCTCCTAGCTTGAGATTTGCTTTTAGGTCAAGATTGAGAAGCAGACTGACCAATTATTCCATACTATGCACATCATACCCAGTATTTAGGAGAGGACTCTTCCGGGAGAGCTGGCTTTTCACTTCCTTTTTGGTTCCGGATTCATCTCGCTTTGGGAACCTGCGTTCACTCTCCCAAGGCCTTTCCTCCCGCCTCCCCCGACGGTCGCCGTCAGCTCTCGGCCCGGGACACTCGTTTATCTCCGTTCCGTGAGTTTTGGCATCCTCCCTCTCCAGGAGGATCGTTAGCTGTTGTTTTTTTTCCCCTGCTTCGGTCAGCTCTCGGGTTGGGACACTTGGGCTGTTATCTCCGTTCCGTGAGTGCCTCCGGGAGCGGTGCACCCCCTTTCCCCCTCCCCCCCCCTTTCTGGGGGGAATCGTCTGTGCGGTTTCTGGGGATTATTAGCTGGCAACAGGCCGAGCCTTTTCGGGGGGCAGTATCATTGTCAACAGGCCGAGCCATTTTTTTTTGGGGG
>WKFP01014190.1:326026-374069 GCA_011057875.1 Pterocles orientalis
ATTGTGTATCACCTATTCTCTCCCTCCTTCGGGGCCATTGGCTGGGAGTGGGCTGGGCCTTTGGTCATCAGGTGGGGAGGGGCGGTATCACTGTGTATCACATTGCATCTTTGTATATATAGTATTATTTCCAATATCATTGTAGTTTAGTTATTAAATTGTCCTTATCTCAACCCACGAGTTCTCTTTGCCATTTACCGCTTTAATTCTCTCCCCTATCATTGGGTGGGGGCAGGGACTGTGTGAGCGGGTGTGTGTGGTTTGGTCCCCAGCCAAGGGCCAACCCATCACACTCTCTTTTCATTTGCCTGTACTAAACTAGCTTTCTGCCTGGAATATTTTGTTCTCTTTTTTGTGTCTAAGACTTCTATCACTTTTCACACCAGGAACTGATCTGCACTTCGGTGCTTCTGCTAGAAAACTCCCTAACCGGTTTCATCCACAAATCCTCTAGCTTTGTGTTGCCAGTTTACGTTCTTCAGGAAATAGATTGCATCTTTCTGTGCTTCAAAGAGCGAGCAGGTCCTTAGATTAACTTGCAGAATAGAACTGTTTTCAGGCCAAAATCACAGCAGATTTTGTTGCTTAAGAGTTAAAACAGGATACAATCCTCACTAAAATTAGCTGCTGCTGCAGTAAATGGCATTATTCTTTGTGCTCTACCAGACCAAGTTAATCCTAAAACTAGTATAAGAAA
Organism: Pterocles orientalis; assembly: GCA_011057875.1. Classification (NCBI taxonomy): domain Eukaryota; kingdom Metazoa; phylum Chordata; class Aves; order Pterocliformes; family Pteroclidae; genus Pterocles; species Pterocles orientalis. The sequence goes on from WKFP01014190.1 coordinate 326,724, forward strand.
ATGAGGACCCTGACTATTCATTTGCAAGTTGTCTAAAGCCGGAATTTATAGCTTTGCTTATCCTTCTGATAAACACCTGAGGCAGATAATCTTTTAAATAGCAAGCACTGCTTTTATTAATTAAAACAAGATAACCTCTGCCTAGCTTTAAAACAGGTCTCAGGTCTCATTGTTGATATGCATGGGAACAGAAAGGTCTCATCCTCTCTAACAGAAGAATAATTTATTTAAGAATGAGAGAAAAAAAATACAGAATGCCTGTTTAGGGATACTATTCAGTCTAGGCTCCTCATAAACTCTAAAAAATATTGTCTCAAGAATTACTAATTATTTTTCTAAAAAGCCTTCTGCAAGGTTTAGTAAGAAGCTCTTCTATCAACAGATTAACTTCAGATTAACTCAGCCTTTATTACTATAAAGCTTAGAATTTGCATACACCTTGTATATAGGCTCTATAAAAGCTATACTGAAAAAGTAAATTTCAAGTATGTAAGTATGTAAAACCTGTGCATTTCTGTGTGTGTAAACATCAAAAAGTATCAAGACAGACTTGAAAAACAGGCTTTTTTCTGGTGTTTTTGTCTATTGAACCATATTATGTTTGTGTTTGCTCTATTAGCAAGAGACTGTTTCAGCATTTTTTTAACATGAAAAGCAGGGAGGTCACTTTAAACAAAAATGCAAAGAAACTTTTATAAATAAAACCATGAAAATATACTGCTAGGAGGCTAGCGTTAATTATCTGAAATCATTCACAGAATTCTTCCACATTGATACGTTCTACTAAACACAGAATTTATGTGACATGTGATATGTCTTAATAATAAAAGCAAAATTATCGGTATGTTTATCACGTTTCTTATAAAGCTAAAATTAAAAGGTGCGTGTTTATTAAATTGTAATTCAACATGCACACAGATAATTTATTAATATGATATAAATGTTGGGCTGCTGCCATGAGTTTTCTCTAAGCAGAAATTCAGGACTGGATTTGGGCAAAGTAAGTGGAATTCATACAAACACAGAAGGAAAAGAAATACAGCCCCAACTGTAATCACACCAATGTGAAAAGTGCTAATCCTGCGTAAAATTATAGTTGCCAACTATGTAATCTGTACTTTGACAAAATCACATCACTTTTCATGTGAATAGTGACCAAGTAAGGACAGTGGTACAGAACTACTTTAACCCAAACTCAAACACAGTAACTCTTACATTTGATACTTACAGGAATGTACAAAGCAAATGGGAGTATACCCAGGGAAAAGCCACCATATTTTTTAAATGAGCAGAATCTCAAAAGGCTACACCTGCCAAAAAGATGAACTTCCAACAAATTTTGATTAATTGACAAATGTGATAACAGGATTTGTTACTTCCTCTTCTTTCTACACTTACTTTGAGAAAAAACGGTATTCTCTCCACACATTCAAAAACCAGCAGCTTGAAAGCAGTAAAGTGTAATACAAACACTAAAAAAAACACTCACTCTCCAGAAGGCTACTGGGGGAAGATTCTGTGATATGAAAAACTGTGTTCTAAAGCAGAAAACAGATTCAATAGCTGCAAGAATAAAAGTAGTTATTCCACCTATTACAACATCTTATAATTCAGTTGCTTTTTTGATAACAGACTTTGCTCCCATGAAATTATACTACTGTGACTGAAATCACACAAAAATCTTAGGGGATTATTTTTCTCAGTTGACATTAGAAGGTAATGCATTAAATGGATTATAATAGAAGCCTTTTTAACAAGCCGTGCTACAGGCATCATTCAAACCATTCCTAGGCTTTAAGGGAACATAAGGATTATGTTTACAGTAAGAAAATAACAGCAGACCATGGAAAAAAAATCACATCAGGTGAACAACTGTCAACGCACATAATACAGAGGTGTTCTGTTCAAAAAAGATGAAAAATACAATGAAAAACTCCCCCCAACAGAAGACAGTTACATATTCAACATATGAGAGTTTAATTAACAGCAGCTTCAGATACAGATCAGCATAACTGGGATAGCACTGTTTTGCTGTCCCTTGGATATCTCAGTACCATAATAACCAAACCAATAAGCTTTTCTTAATTTCCGGTTCCTCTTTTGTACAAATAAAAACATCTCCCTCTCTTTTAATGAGCATGAATTCATTATTATCAATTTTGAATGCAAACAACTCACTCCAGTATCGAAGTTTAATTTCACTGTAGAAAACACTGAAATAAATAGATGCCATTTCTTCTTCAAACTTACTTACGAGTCATGTAATCAAAGAAGCAGAAGATGCACATGCTCTCTCTCCATATCTCTAAATCTAGCAATAAGAACTACCTCTTAAAACTGCATACCAGCATGCATTGTAAATTATTAGCAGGGGAACTTTGGAGTTACAGGGTCCTTGCACTAAATAAAATTTGAGTTAAGTATGACCGGAGCATCAGTAAGCAGAAGATAATACTCTGAGCAAAGGAAGATTCCCAGATGACGACTTGAAGAAAAAAAGATTAATTTAGCCAAGGTCTGTATGGAAAATAACATTTTATTAGACCAACTAACATTACAGACACACTCTGGGGGCACAAGATATTTTTCAAGTCTGGAATAGAAACAGCAAACTTCACAGCTAGTTTGAGAATACCTGTTTTGAGTTTAATTTGACCATGGTAATAGTAAGACATCGGAGAAGGTGATCTTCTCTGACTGAGCAGCAGCAAATCATCACAATGAGCCAGGTAAAAAGAACAATAGTTTCTAAGTACAAAGGGAAAAAAAACGTAGACATCATCTGCAGAAGGGAATAGATCACTATGAAACTATAACACACATATATTTCTATCAAGGCTGAGATTTTATTGTTAAACAGAGTTATGAAACCTCTGGAGAGGATTTTAAAAAAAGGCAGCAATCATTTTGAGATAAATTGAATTAAATTATAACTATATACCACAAAATCCTGACTGATTAACTGACTGGCATAGTGGAATTCAGCAAACAGAAAGATACGGAGCACTTGTAACAACCACCACTTACTCCTAAAATCACATCTTGCTTTAGGAAACAGCAAAGGTTCAGTTTTGAAAACCACACTCTGAACTGTGCTCTCTTTTTCATTTCTTGCAATTATAGCATCAGTCAAATGAAATCCCAGAGAAAACGGAAAAGTACTGTGTAGTTAGAGATACAACCTGCTATATCACTTTTGAACTGAAACAAATTTACGTTGACTAAACAAATCACATAGTTGTCAGGACAGTTGAGATGTGGAAAGAATTATCTATTTCTTTTTTACCACAGAAGTTGTGGATAGACACTCTCACAGGATAAAACCTATGCACAGTGAAACATTCATTCAGATTTTAAAGTTGGGTTAAAGAAGATCAACATGAAGGACTTATTAATATATTAACTTTAAATTAACAACTACATAGTAATCATTACATTTTTCAGAAGTTCCTACCCATAACTATGAACTTGAAAACCCACTTAAACCCTGTTTGTGGCTGTATTCAGAAGATGTACATGAGCACTGACATAACAGATGGAAGAAATTTAAGTATCACCATGATTTCACCACACCTGAGACTACCATGCCTGCCTCCCATCACACCCAGCGTATAGCTGCACACTGCCCTGTATAATTACATCGACATAACTGCTCAGATTTCTGGCAGTGTATCCCAGGGCTTTTACCACTCCATTAGCCTGAGTCATTCACGGAAATATTTTGCAGCATACAAAAGAAGAATTTGGCTGCTCGTCTCTGAATTACCATATACTGTCAACACAGTTAACCAACCATTTCCTGCTCTGTATGCAGTCTGGCTGGTACTGGGTACAGTTGATAGAAACAAATCACAGATCTGCCCATAATAAAGTGATCCGTTGCTTTTCCTTCTGGCTGTATTCTCTTTAGAAAAACAGATGTATATAGAGGCAGTGTAACAGCAATTTCAACTCTGCAAAAACAGTAGCCAATCTCAGAACAAAATTCGTCCCATTTGATGCTGATTTCCCGATTCCTTTCCATTTCAGGGCAACTAGCAAAGAGCTGGCACTGCATCCTCCTGCAGACACAGGATGACTAGCAATATCTGACCAGAATATCTGTGTAAGAATCAGTGTGATATTGTGGGTTAACCCCAGCCAACAAACATTTCTGCTGCACCTGAAATAATAGGCTTTGAAGGCAGTGCCCTAACAAATGAGGCTGCCGTGGTAGCAAATGGATACCTCAGCGGTGAAGTACATCTTGTGTCACGCAAGGTTTGTCAGAACATAAGACGCATTCATAGACATTAATGCTCAGCAATGAGTATCGCCAAAAGCCAATGGAAGAGATCCACCACCTACATGTTCAGTCAGAAAGCAGCCTCATTGCTTCCAGTCTACATGTTGGCAACAGGCCACCTGGGCCTTGCTATTTTAGGGGACCTTCAGCTATTGCTATAGTTCATGAAACTATATCCTGATTTCAGAACACCTGCCAGAAGGTTTAATTATAAATTTGGTAGATAGACAGTGAGTATCCAATCAGCTGGTTGAAAATTATATCTCAAAAGCTGTTTGATACCAACATGCCATCTGTCTTGCACTAGCATGCTGCAGCCTGCGCTGTGCAAGAGCAGACTCAAGATTCTATTGATTCAGAGGCAACTATCATCATGAAAGCTGGGTGAAGGAACAAAGGGAAATAAGGGGTGACTTTTAAATCTATACCTTTATATCGCAGTGTAACAGCTTTGTGGACAGGCCATAAAGATTCTGGTACGACACCACCAGACTTGCTGTTGAACTGTTTTCAGGTGTTTCATTATTTTCCTGCAATTAAATATCATCTAATGAATCCCTTCTCCTGCCAATGCCCTGAATGTGTTTTCAGAAATATTCCACTTTCACATACATTTCAAAAATCCGTCTCCTAAAGCCTGCTACAGCAGTAGTCTACCAGTCTTCACTTGAGCAACCCACCAGCAGGAGGATTCTCTATGTAGCATCTGTATTCCAGACCTTTTAAAATACTGGATCTAAATACAGCATAGCACATGGAATGTTATGTTCAAATACTAAAGAAAATGTATATATAAATTACCACATAAATTCCAGTACTTAAGAAAGAAATGGTCAAAAGGTAAGATTTATGAGTTGACTTTGGAAGAAAAGAGTGTTCTAGAAAAAGAACTGTCCAGTTCTCACTGCAAAATGAACAAGTTACTGCCTGAGCTAAAGCAGAACCCAAGCTTTAACCTCATCCACAAAAATTGATACAAAGCACTTCCAAAATCAAAGCAGGAGTTTATGTGCACTGACAGAACAAAATTAAATTAGAACACATACAACTTTGAGCTAACTCTACAACAGAGAAATATCCAGTAGTTAATTAGAGTGCAAGAATCTCAGATCAGATTCCAATATTGGATCATTTTGATCAAGATGGATCAAAAATCTAATTTATTTTCTTTCCTTTACATAAAGTAGAAATTAAGTAATTTCTCAGTTTTAAGAATAAAACAACTGTTATGAATCAGGGAAAATAGGAAAAAAGTTAAACAAAAATGTAATTTGACAATACATGTACACCTGTGAACAACAAAGATGTTAAAAATAATGTGTATATGAAGTTAAATACCCATTAAAGCAGAGGCTCATAATCTCGATTTTTCATATTTTCTTTTTTTGTTAGGTGCTTTTTACATTTGAAAGACTATACAAACTGTAGTTGCAGTAAATTATACCATTCATAATGTAAATAACTGCAAAACTTCAACAACAGACATTTTCAACATTTCAGAGCCTCAGCCTTGAAGCATTCCTTTCTAGCCTGAGGGCACTGGTCTTCCACATCAGCAATCCCTGCATTTAGTAAGGGATCTGCTGCAGTTTGCTCCTCACTGCACAACTTTTAGTAATTACCACAAATGCAAATTGCACTTTTGGCATTAAGATCCTCACAAATACATTTTGTAACAAACACCATCTTCCTTACTTTGGTCTCATCCTGAAGGCCAGATTGTGCATGACAAGAGACCCTCCAAGGAGGGTCAACACTGCAGAGAAGAGGAATGCCTACATTCAAAGAACTATTTTAATGAAAATTGTTTCACTGTGGAAAACAGTCATTAAATATAGTTCTTGAAGGTAAAACCAGTAAGAATGTTCACTACGGTTTCAGCATCATATTAAGTGAAGCAAATACTAAAACTTCCATAGCAGTTAGTGTACAAGACGAAGACTAGAGGCCAATCTGAGAAATTAATTTTAGATATAATTATGTCAAGGACTAACATGACAATTAAGTAACATGGGATAGGTGTACTGTCTTTATGATTAAACATTCTTGCCTTTTGAATCTTCATATAAAAGACAATGCTGTGCATGAAAGATGCTACCAGATTTTCCACATAAACCAAAGGAGGCAAATCTGCTGCATAAGTATTTCGGTTGTTATTCTTACTGATTATTGGAACAAAATTAATCCAAGTCACATCCAGTAAAAACAACAACACTTGATTAAACACTCCCAATTTAAGCCCTGAAGTTTAGCAGTCAAAGAATTTTAAAGGAACAAAATACACTTGAAAAATGTTTGATCAATTCAGAGGTTTCATCATTCTGGCCTGTTTTCAGCAGTTAACTAAATGAAATCTGACCTTAACACTGGTTCGTTTGACATCTGTCGCCTACATAATTACTTCACAGAAAAAAGACCAAGAACAGAAATACTAACAGCAAATACTGCTGATGACGTACTTGTGTTCAAAATAGCTTTCTGTGCTCTGCTACAGGACTTTTTTTTTTTGTATTACACTTGAATAACACAAATTCAGCTTCTTATCTGCATAACTGTATCAGAAACCCTTCAATCTACACCTTTCCCACTTTGCTTTGGTGAGGGTTCTGTTACTCAATCTACCGCATGCTCTGAACATTCCCTGATGATGAGAACATTTTGTGAATGGGAGAATTACTGTATCAGATATAATTTAACTTGATAGCTGAGACTTTTTTTTATTTCAAACAAAAATAAAACCCAGGAAATTTATATTTAAACAAAAGTGTAAATTTAACATACACAAAGAAATGCGCTAAGAAATAACAGAGAAGGTAGCATGATGTACAAAGGCATCAGCCAAATAAACATGTTATATTATTCTTGTCAGCAGTGTACACTAGGTAGAACCTACAAAGAACAATATGGCCTTTCAAAGTGCTGTTATAGAAAGCACCAGAATTTCGAAAGATACTTAACAAAGAATTAATAAGAACAGTGAATTCCATACGAATTCTATAACGAAATAGTTATTACACTGCAGTAATTCTGCTTCCATGTTCAAAATTCCACATGTAGAGGGAAATAGGAAAAGACTCTCTCATACAAGAATAAATGAATGAAACAAGGACATGTATGTTTAAAAAATATGCCAAAAATGAATAATGAACTGGAAATAAATTGATGGGTTTCACAGCAGTGTGAAGGGCAAAGATAATACTCTCAAATCACAACCATTTGGCACTTGCACTTCATTATTAAAGAAACGGCATAGAGGTATCTTAAGACATACTAAAAGTGTATTCACCAGAACTGGTCAAAAAGAGAGGGGGACGTTTAAGATGTGAAAATTAATACATTATTAACTGACAATGTCCCAGTCAGTAACCTGTCTGCAGCCACAACAGCTACTGGGAAAGCTGTGCAGCAGGTGCATGGTTCTTCTCAGATGCCCTACAGTGTCCTGTCACAGTGGTCAGCTACCTCTGCTCCCAGATACCCAGCACTGCTACCCCAGGTTTGGTTTATGATTCAAAATTTATTTTGTTTGTGTCCTATTTAAAGTGCACAAAACACTGAAGTAAAATCAGAGCCCCTGTCCTTGCTGTAATTCTTTCCTATTCCTAGATAAACAAAGGTACAATCTCTTAAATTTAGATTAAAAGAAATTAAGGTTAGCTATTGCAGTTGGACTAAATCATTATTGTAGGTCTCTTCCAACTGAACTATTTTGAACTATTCTATGTATCATTAATATATTTTACAATTTAATTAATATCATTATATCATTAAATATTAATATTATTAATTAAATATGGACTATCTTCAAAGCTCATCTTAATGCAGTCACGTTTATGAACTACCATAAAAGCAATGTTTGACTATACTGGCACAGTCTCATCGAGTTAAGCACTTGTGTTTTAAAGGACTATACCTGGAGACAGTATAAAACTACTCCGGCTTAAAAAGGGTTTCAACAACTGATAAATGTCTTCAACATTTATTGGTTGCAATGAAGAGGCATAATAAAAACGATAAAAAAGGATCTAAATTGAAAACAAAGACCTAGAAATTAGTTTTTCTCTGAGAAATACGATATCATCATGGGCTAAGTTCTGCAAGTGCTCTCAGCTCAAGAACTTTGTTACTTTACAAATACTTTAAAGAAACTTTTAAAAATATCACAGTCACCTAACATGTTTCTTTCACATACATTATGCAATACCAAAGAAACGAGCGGTTGGAGATGCACACTAGCTGAAAGCTGTGGGAACCTCTAAGAGTGTCTGACAACGCAGGCAGCCAAAGACACCTGGAGACCATCTCATGTACAAAACTACAATACACAACACGCAAAGGGCGCAGTGCAGGAAAAGTGCAGGCAGCTTTCCTAATACATGTTTATTGTTTAGTTTGGGGTGGATTAGTGTCTGTCCTTTTTCTCTTCCTCCAGACATAGTCTTTTCTCCAAGCTCATTGGTGAATATATAGTATCAGTTGAAACTAGGTTACTGTAAACATACAAAAGATGTCAACTTATTTTTTTCTATGTAGGTTTGAACTATAAGCCAGGAACCCAGCCTGAGAAAAGGAAAGCCTGTAACTACAGATGAATAAGATATAATTTTTGCCACAGCATTGTTTCAGAAGGGAAATAATTAAGCTCTTTTCTTGTGTAGACTGCTTTCCCCTCTAACTTGGGAAAACCAAAATCAATCTCTCACCTAGAACAGCAGCAATCTCTTAGTTACCCCTAGTATCATATTTTTTCCTAAAGTGCAATTTGAATACAAGTTTCCAGTGTATTACAATACCTATTTGCTGAAGATCAATTACCATAGCAAAATTTACTGAGTAAAGAAAAGGACTGCAATAGTGAGTTTACAAAACTAAATTAAAGAAGCTATTCCTCCTTTTAAAATGCAATTTAAAAATTTAAAAGGTAATTTTAAGAGGTATCTTTTAATGCAAACATCTAATTACACCAATTCCAGAAAACTTTCAAAAGAGTTATAACAACAGGCATCCTTAACCAGCTCATTTTTCCCACGAGGAGGATGATAGGGAGCTAAAGGAAATTCATATACTATTTTTATAAAGGATTAACATTATTTTACCACTTCCCATCACAGTAAGTCATGCTTGTGATGTTATATAATTATTATAGCATGCCAGTACTTCTAAGAAAGTATTGCTCTTGCCCAGCTATTCTTAGCAAAGTTTCTGCAATCACAAGAATTGTGCCAAGAGCCCAGTCTAAAGGACGCTGGGAGGCATTTCAATAGGAAAAAGAGTAATAAAATTCAGCAAAACCCAAGTCAATATGATCCAAGTCCTTCCATTGACATGTAGAACACATCAAATGCAAGGTCACTTAACTTCAGTGGCTATACCAATGACTGAAGGATCTAGCCACCTAGGGCGACCTCACCTCTCCCGTGAGAACCACAACTGCTGTGCAGTACAGACATGGCCAGGTGAGTTACCATGTATCCATGGAATTTACTGAGGGCAACCAAGAATTTAGTGTAAATTGTAAAATTACATATAAGAAGCGGTTTAGCTGGGTGTTACATGTTGACTTGTCAGGTCAAAGGCAACATTTGCACACATGTTTTAGTAACACGTTCAACATGTTCAACTATAAAAGAAAGAGAATTCATCAAACCAAACACTTTTCTTGACAGTACAGCCAAGAAACTAGAAATGGAAACACAGCAAACATTAAGAAAGTGTACTATTCTTTGTGGTTATATAACCAACCAAAAGAATTTCTCTATTTGTGAAATTATTACCTGTATTCTGTATAAAATTAAAGCTGTCAGCATACATTTAAAATGCTTTTCCAGGAGAAATTATTAGTATTCTAAACAAGTAACTAAAAAAATAAATGTTTTGCCCAGTAAAAAGTTAGTTTTTATAAAATTCTAATATTTTACTTCATAATACCATTTGGTTTGAATGTCCATGGTTCACGTTCAATGGTTTGAATGTTTAAAAATAAGATTAATAACAATTTCTTAATATGATCTAGCAGTTAGACACATTGTCTTTTTTTTCCCCCTCACTTCTTAATAGCCTATTTGTCTTACAAAATTTCTATTCTGTTTCTACTAGCTCTCCCAATTCAGTTTATTCCAATAGTCATGATTCAAGCAGGCCAACAGACACAAAAAAAATAAACCAGTAAACTGCCTTGCTGAAATACACTGACGCCCTCAAAAACTGTTCTAAAGCACGCACCTATCTCCATGGAAATACTGGTGTGCTTAATAAAATTGTGAAGTGCAATAAAGAATCTATATTCCTGAGACAGCAAAAATATTATGGAGCGTAATGAAAAGCACTCAGCAGAATAATAAGAACTGCTAAGAAGTCAAAACTGAAAATATTTTGTTTCTTTCTTTCAGATGTACTTAAATTACAAAGCAGAGGAGCCTGTGTGATTTAGCATTAGAACTGAAATCAGTTCAATGACTCAGGAGTTTAAGCCACAGCGGGATTAGTGGAATACAGCAAACTGCAGAGAAGCAGGCAGGTATGTCTAGAAGCCGAAAGAAGTAAAACAAAAGACTACACAAACTATTAATCAACCTAAACTTCACTATAAAGATTTCAACATCTACAACTTGCCTCAATATAATTTTCTTCTTCCTACATCAAATATAAATTCCTTACATACTTATTTTGCCACGCAAGCTTTTTTACAGCCTCACTATCGAACTACTATAGTTCTGCTAGACTAAATCCTGCTATAAGCAATTCTTTTCTATAACTGCTTTTGTTTAATTCATGTCAGTTGAGAATTAGTGTAAGCTTAATTAACAAAGACACAGTTACATAAGATAGTGTTCAAACAAACACAGCATAGCTATATGTATTATACTGTTTTAACTAGTTACATTGTTGTAAAAATGAAAGTATTTACTCCCATTTGGTTTTCACAGGATTAATGCACTTACTACATAAAAGCCCTTCTAAACAGTCACAAGATTTTTTAATGAATTGTGTCTTTGTCATTAGCTTTAGCAGATTATACTGGAAAAGGCGTTTGCACTCCTTTTCTAACTTGAAAACTTTCTAAATTAATGATTTTGCTATCCAAAACCAAACTCAAAATTAGTGCCTTCTGAGATTACTTCCTCAGATTTTAAGATCTCTCCCTTAATCTGAAGACTTCAAATGCAACTAATTCCTCCTCTGAAAGTACATAGTAATAATTAACAGCTCTCCTCCTTTCCCTTCCTTGTGATGCCACAGCCACCTGTACTGGGGTTAAGGATTAAAACGGAATTAGGGTCAACTTTGTCAACAATGTTCACATAGTAAGAAAACAAAGCAACTAGGAAAATAAAATACGTCAGCCTTGCTAGGAGCAGAGTTGGACTAAATGACCATCACGGTCCCTTCCAACCCAAATGATTCCAGGATTGTTACAGGACAGTTTAGCATTTTACCTTACAAACTACTAAGTATCACTTTAGCAGTGAAGCAAAAAGTAGCCATGTCAGTGTACAAATTTTAGATCTATTAGAATTAAAAGTATTCTAGACACAAGAAACACCAATCCTGTGTATGGAATGGAGTTCTGCTTTCCCGAAGGCAATGGCTCTGAAGGGACACCAAAAAAAATATGTTTTCTACGAGTTTTTAGAAGGAGGAGGTGGCAAAAACGGGTCCTCCCAAGTAAATCACTGGTGATACCAATAATGCAGTATCTTCTCAATGACACAGACAAACCTCAGAGCGTGCAGAAGAGGGCTATAAAATTATTCCAGGATTGAACAGTGAGACCTGAATGGAGAGATTTAGATCAGAAATGCTTAACTTTAGTTCAATAAAGTGAGAATTAAGAGGTGACTTTACTGTAGTACATATGTAAGCATCTCCAACAGGGGAAATATGTCAGTTTTTAAAAGCTTTAATCCAGCAGGAAAAAAAAAAGGTGTAAGAAGAACAAAAGGTCCTTGATGACAGACAAACTCAAACTAGAAATAAGTCACCCCCCTTTGTGTCACTGACCATTGAAAGAACTGTGCACGTGGATCATAGCTCTGTGGCATCCTCTGATTTGATATGCCATCATCCATGCAATCACTAAACTTTTTTGGTTAACTCTCAAGATTTCCCTTTCCTGTAAGATCTTTCTGAAATTAGTCCCTCTGTATTCAGTCACTTCTTTTTTCTCACCACCTTTGCTGCCTTTGCACTGCTAGTTATGCCAGCCACCACCATCTGTGCCCATTTTCTTTAAGTGACGTTTAAAAGAAGTCCTTCAATTTGACTGGACACCTCCTCCATCAAATACCTCTTCTATCGCCATGCCTACAGTGAGATGTTTGCTGTTCAGATCCATTTTTTGTCCCACTACCAGTAGACACAAAGCACATCTGCTTATTTTCTCCTTACAGTAATTATTATCTATCTGAAGGTTATCATGCATCTCCTGAACTTTTCTCTATATAAAGTCCTCAAAGCTGGGCAGTCAGCAATTACGAGACTGAGAGGACTACTGCACAGCTTTTACATACAACTGATTTACTTTTGCCTCCCGCTAAACAGCAAACATAATACCACACGGCATGCTTAACCAACAGACAGCTTGTGACCCACTGTAACCAACAAGTGCTATTTTGCAGGCTGTTTCTCACCAGTCCTCCCACACTGACGCAAAACTTATGTAATTTTCTGCCCAGTAGAATCAGAAAACTGTTACTTTCATGACTCCATCAATTTTGTTATTGTAGCTATTAAAGAGAAGTAAATTATTATAATACTAACCTTACTCTGCCATCAAACAAGCGGCTGCAACTTCCATTCATTGTGGCAGCCAAAAGTAATGGAACAAGAGCAATTTTGTTTCCCTTTTTAAAAAAACTCAGTGACTTTCCAAACAATGCAAATATTGGGGTTTGTTTTGTTTGGGACACCCAACATGCTTGCAGTTAACTTTCAATCATACGAGAGAGAAAGCAAATAAGCAGGAACGTAGACTGCAAGAGTCTGCTCTAAGTCAAATAAAATGTAAATGTAAACCTACCATTTTCAGGCTTTTTACACGGCTTATGGAAAATGCAAAGAAAGCAATTATGTTTTATAAAAAATAACATATTTTTGCAAAAGTGAGCATGTTAAATGCCAACAAAAGTCTAGTATTTTTTTTGGTTTTGGGAGCCAATAGAAACTCTAGTTATAGACACAGTTCTAGTTGTACCTCTGCATACAGGAGTTTTAAATATATCTTAGTTTTTCCCTCATGTCTTTTTTTTAAAAGCAGTTCACACTATATATAGTTATAGAAAATTCCTGAAGTTTTTTCCTCCCAAACACTAAGCTTGTATCCAAACTCCTACCACCATCTCCAAGAGGAGTACCTGAAGCCAGCACCTCTTTCTCTTTTGTGATCCATGCACATATTTGAATGGTTTTGTTGACAGCATTTAGAAGGTTTTACATTCACAAATCCTTTATCTATGAGGTAGACAAGAACTATGTGACTTGATTTGATCCCTTCCACTTCATAGCAGGTACGAAACAGCATATTATGAAGATCTAAAATCTAGAAAATTCTACATTTAACGTTCATTTTCTCTCTAAAATTTAAGACATTATTAAGCTTATATAATAAAACCCCCCCTATTTCATGGTGCCTTAATGTATGACACCACAAATAAGTTCATAAAACTACATTTTCTCAGTCAAGAAAGTGCCTACACTGAGACAAACCCAGAACTAACTACTGTGATTTAACTCGGCCAATATGGCAAAAGCACTCTTTTCTGACCACTCTAACCATTTTTGGATCTTTTTTTAAGTTCAAATTAGTTACTGTACTGGTTTCTTAGCTTGAATTATTAATGCCATAATTGTTTATTATGCTTTTTGTTAACACTATTCTTGTTTAATTTACTCACTGATAAAAATGACATTTGAAAGATCTCTGAAAAGCTCTATCAAATCTTTAACCTACAAATTCTACCACGACCTTACGCAGCTCAAGATGGTTGAGTATATGAAAACAAACTTGGACGTTCGGCATATTATGCCCTTCTGAGATTTGCGGAAGTCTCAATACAGTTCCAGTGGCTGCAGTTACATACCTGGAGGTAGTACACAATGGTAGTACTACTTACAAGTATTCTACAAAACAAAGCATGGCCAAAAAAACCCCTAGCTTTAGGTCCAGCTATTTTCAGGATCAGAGCCTAAAGACTAACGATGTTTCCAATCTGAATTCTGAAATCCAATCTAAAAACTACTGGAAACTCAGTAGAAGAACAATTTATTTGAAATAAATCTTATAAGAATTTTTAGAAAAGGTCATACATATTTACGATAATTCAGTAACTACTCCACTTTTGCAAGGAACTATCCATATTAAAGAAATCTTTGTTCAATTTCTTTGCAGAGCTTTGCAACTTAATTCTGAACAAGCAAATACAGGTGAACAACTTCAGATCAAATCTTCTCCAGTAGCATACTTCAGATCAAACCTAACAGCAGCATATTAAAAGGCATTCAAAACTGTAGTTTTTCCAGACTGAGATTTCTTTCCCCCTCCAAAGAAAAATGCTTTCAGAAGATACCACTTCCACCTGTGGCAACATGATTAAGTCAAAAGGTATGTATCTGTGCTTCACTCCAAAATATCAGAGGAAACAGAAATTGAAATGCTATTAGAGGGAAGGAGAGAGGGGACCTAATGGAACAGCATCAGATCTACCTGCTTTCTAGAAAATCTGAACACTTCATAAAGAAAACTGAAAATGTGTATGAAATCTGTTCTACCAAGTCCATTGAAAGTGAAGGACAAAAATATTTAATGGCTCTACAATTGTGCAAAGCCCTTAAAATTAATCACAAGAAGCAATTAAAGGTACTTTTAGCACAAAATTGTATTTCTAGTTCTTTTATTGTTGTTTGGTATTTTGTAGGAAAAATATTTTTAATTTATGCTTGATAAATCTCAGTGGTCATTTACTTATTTCGGAACTATTAAAATGTGTAGTAATGCATTTTTATACATAACAACTATTTCCAAAGCAAATACTTAAGCATTAGAAAACTATGTCAATATGAAGCCCCTTAAATAAAAACTAAACAAACTATGCACTAACAAAAATTCTCATATCAGCTTATTTTCTAGAAAATGCTTGTGTCATTCTACCCCAAATCAAAGCTAAAAAACATCAGAAATCAGCTTATCAAAGGCAGAGTGTGAGCTGAATTTATAATGTTAACATTTCTGAAATCAACTGACATCTTCCCTCTATTTGTTGTAATCCTACCAGGTAGCTCAGATTGGTTATCTCTGACAGAATAAAGGGATTAAAACCACCATTATTATGCAATTAATACAGATACACTTGATATCAGGGCTATTTTTTTCCTGTGCTCTCTAAATCACTGAGGTGAAAATAAGGGTGCTGACAACCAATACAATCCTTCTGTTGCAATGAGATACTGTCTCTGAATGGTGAATGTTTGTCATAGCCTTTAGCGAACAGCCAGATTATGGAAACAGGAGGATTTGCAAATAAAAGACATTCCTTTCACAGAGTAAAATTTTATGAACATTCATTCCAATTACACATGACAGTTTTAAAAAAATCTAAATATAGGTGTTTCTTTATGACCGATTAGCAGCAAGACATTTCTTTTACATGCTGCTATGCACTCATGTCATTCACAAAGGGAAAAAAAGAAACTGATTTAAGCATCCACAAAACACAAACTGGTTACAAGTTATAAACTTGTATACTGAAGAGCCAAGAACAAAGCTTGCTAAGGAAAAAAAGCAGAAGTGGATTTACATTCAAAAGTATGTTACTAACTTGTAACATTTGAGTCATCTATAAACTTCAGGGAAGAAAGTAATTACCCGGTTCTACTACTTGTATTATATCTGACATTCATATTTTGCACAGCTGTTTTCATAATGGTCACTTCTTTTTGTAGAATAAGAAAAAAAGGAAAGTCCCATAATATAATTTGATATCAAAACAGTTGCAATATGTACCAAATAAATGCAAAGTATACCTAAATTACTTATAAATATTTATATTACATTCCATTTTGAACAAGTTGAAATACAAAATACACACTTAAGACTGGGAGAGGACTTTCAATTCCTATTGCTTATATTAAATCCCTACTTCATTTTCCACCTAGCAACAGCTTTAAGTGTCCTTAAAGCACTGCTATTAAATGCAGACATTACAGATCCAGCATTATACCAGAAACGCTCTACTCAATTTACTTCTGTCTCAGGAAATGAAACTGTCACTTTTTTAGATATAACCAGAACCACGTACTCTGGGCCATAGAAATGCAAACCTTACCAGCAAATGTGTCTTCCATTGAATCTTAGATTC
The DNA here is from genome assembly GCA_011057875.1 of Pterocles orientalis. Classification (NCBI taxonomy): domain Eukaryota; kingdom Metazoa; phylum Chordata; class Aves; order Pterocliformes; family Pteroclidae; genus Pterocles; species Pterocles orientalis. The sequence goes on from WKFP01014190.1 coordinate 343,362, forward strand.
CTCCTAAAATGCTAGAAGAGCAGGTACTCCCAATACCACAAAAAGTCTGCACACTGCACTTGTCCAAACTAACAGTCAGGCAACAGCTGCTCAGTTTAAAGCTACAAACTGTGGCAAAATGCGTAACTGACATGCCTTGTGTAAGCCATGAAGAAGACATGCATTTGGCTGGCTCACTGAAAGGTCAGGTTACCCACCTTCTCAGATAAAAGCTGAAACACTGCGATCGGAATGGAAGGAAGTTTAGAAATTAAGGACAAGCATACATCCTGCTAAGACTAAAAGCATTTGATTTTGACAGCAGAGTTATAAACAAGAGCAATTTAAATTCTGCTGGATTTTTGTCTTTAAATATATTAAGAAATAAGTTAGCCTACACCCAAGCTTTTGTACGAGTTATATTTATATCAGTGTTGTTTAAACAGGCCAAAAGCAATAAACGGAGTCAGTTTTGTTTTAGGAAACTTCAGCTGAAGCATTACAAAAACCGTGACATGGGTTTCTTTATTAGCAAATGCCCTACCTTTACAGCTATTATGCACTCTGCACTAGAGTCTCTAATAAAAGGCAATAGCATTAGCTTTAATGGGACAAAGGGCTATGACTTAGGCAACAATCCAAAAAAGTTTCTTTGAGAGGCAAAGGAGAACAAAACCTCCCCGAGACTTCCAGTATTGTGATTATGTTGACTTAAAAAGACAGCATAGCCTTTCAGGCTGCATCTATGTTAGTGAACCACATAGACACCAAAACTATGCCTTGATCCCAGCAGCCATTAATATCAGGCTCCGGCATTTTTATCACTTCTTTTCTTCATTCTAACCTTAGCCTTGTCCACACACAGTTTACATCACTTTTACCAGCAGCAGGACTACATCAGTGAAAAGTTAGTTATGAAATTTGCTGGAGTAAACAAGACTGAAAAACAATACACTGCCACAAGAAACCTTTCTCCATTTCCCCAGGAAGTCTGAGAGAGTGATCTGTGCAGAACTGGAATGTGAGCAGTACACTCAGAGTCACTTTGTTTATACGGTGAACATACGTCTTGTCTGAAAAACCTCTACTAGAAGAAACATCACGGAACTCGGCCAAAGCACCATTATTTTTTCATTGACAATACCAGCATATTCTTTCTTAATTGGAAGAATGACAATTTAGTGTTGTTTCCAACCTCCAGCTGAAGACTAGTATACTTAGATTTCTGAATAATTCATGTTGAATATGATAATATAAGGACCCTCATGGGAATACAGTATCGAATTTAAAAAATAATTTTATTTATAAATATCAATTTTATTAATGCTATCTCCCTACAAAAATACTAAATAAACTATCAGATTAAACATGTCTCATCATTATAGGGTCAATACTAAATAATTTTCCACTAATTATAAAAGCAAATATCTGAAAACTTGAATGAAAAATCAGATTGTTCTTGACTCTACAAAGCAAGTTGGACTGTATATCTTAGAATTTAATTTAAAAAAAAGTGTCTGGACAGAAATAAAAATGAATTATTCTACAAAAGTTAATTTTTTCTTCTAACTTGTTTCTTAGAAACAAAACTTCAAGGGTATCTTTAGAGATGACTCTTGAGTCATCTTGAGGCTTGAGGTCCTTGGGGGTTTTTGCTTATGATTGACATGCTAACAAAAACATACCAAAAAAGTTCCATTCTACACTTTAAAAGTTCCCATGGACACTACTTGTACAAGGCCCATTCAAACAAATGTTCAGACCTTTAAAACAATAAACAATAATAAGCAGTTCAGGGATTAACTATCTGTACTTGGATCCCATTCCATTTTTTCTGAAGACTACTTAGTCTTCATAAAAAAATAAGAAGTTTAAAACTAACATCACCACACAAACTGCTCTCTCAGCCTTCATCCACAGACATCAGTATGTCCTTCATTCCCTTCCTCACAACAAAGATCTAATAGCACAATCTGACTCATTATATGAATTTAAACTCTTTTTCTGCCAGTGGAAACAACTGCTACCAACAAAAATATGTCTGTAAGCAGAGACTCAGCTACACAAGTTAAAGGTTCACTGGTGTACCAAACTGCCATATAATGTTATTGGAATTTAAATCTATACAAAACCATCTGAAACTCAGTTCTGTTTAGCTGTAACTGTTTAGCTCTATACAGAGGTTAGGAAATCCAGACCCACGTGAACGTGTACCTCCTGTACCACGACTATGATACCCGTTCTGTCCAAAGGAGCAATTTTACAGATGAATTTATTTTTTTTTTACTTAGATTACTTTAGTTAACTTCAACCTACTGCCTGGATCAATTACGTATCTTTTCATCTTGCAGTAATGTACCTTAGTGAACCCAGAAAGAGGACTGTAAGAATGAGACAAGCTGTGCTGGTACAGCTTAATTCTTTGTATTAATGTATTAAACATGTTGGATTAAAGGAAGTTTTTGTTAAATTAATGTTGGCAAGGATCCTCCTACTACCCTTGCTGCGACCACTCTGGGTGCAACCAAGCCTGACCAGACAGTGACAGGTCCAGGAGAGTGACTGTGGTGATCTTCTCCCCTCTGACAGATTACAGAGACAACCACTGCAGCCAGCTCCAGATGATCCCAGGTGTCCCTTGGCTACAGCTGATCTCCCAAATCTTTCTCCTCCTTTCTGCCATCTGAGCACTGATCTGTGCTTCCTGCCATGTCACTCCTAATTCTGCCCCTAATCAGGTGACCTGCACTTGTTCCTGGTCTTCCTGACCTACGTCCTGAAGCCAACAGAGTAGCACAAAATCCTTGGTTTCCTGACTCACACCCTTGCCTCAGGCCACATTATCTACTTACCGTCTGACATATCTCCTGAATTTGATTTCCTCTCCTACAGTGCATAGCCTTTCTCTCTCACTCTAGATGGTCTTAACCTTTAGGGCTAAACACACACAGACCAGCTGAATTTGTGCACATAAAGCTCGTTATTGCCCGTGACTTTGACATATAACTGTCAGCCAGCTTCAGGGATCCTGGAATTTCCCCGATATCATAACAATAAGCCTTGTGCAATGGGTACTAGAAACAGTAGTGGGAAAAGCCACAGAGACTTTGGTCCTGTTTTGCTGCTGACAAAGTCTTCTTACAGAAAAAGGGTAATCTCTGAATACTGAGGGACGAATGAAGCAGGTTTTCTTAAGATCAATACATTCTGCCTCCGTGTTCCAAACAAATCAGTTTCCTTCTGTTTTTGGCCAAAAATTGCCATTGTCTATTTAACAAGTTCTGAGTGAGCTTTATCTGAAAGATAAACAAAAGTGATTAAGGATGTAGTCTGATTTATATCACTTAAGAAAGCGGCATCAGACCTGAACAGCTTTGAAAGATGCTAAAGTGAAAAGGATACTGATACAAAATGTTTGCAATCTGCTCTGTCCTCAGACACCTCTTTTTAGTTCCCTTTTGCTTTTCTTAGATTACAGAGCTACAGAAGTTATCCTCTGCAGAGAGGCAGGGGGACAAGGAAGGAAGGGCACAAGCTTTTTTTCCAGCAATGACTCTGCATACAGGTATCAAATACAAAGCACTCTATCAGTTTTATATATTCTAGTTCCTTCTTTAAGATTAAAAAAGACCCAAACTTTTTTTTCACTTTCTGCAGAAAAATGTAAACACCACATGAACTATGACAATGACTGAGTCTTCAAATATGATTCCAGTGAAAGTTCTGGCCTGTTCACAACTATGAGCAAACTTCTGTAACAATCAATTTGTAAGAAACAGAACAGGCTGAGAATCAGGATTTCCCTTCTATGGGAAGAAATCTGGTTTCAATCTAAGTCCCATTGACAGACATTCTCAAAACTTCTCACTAACCAGAAATTCTGAGTTACATACAGACATTCTAAAACACTGCAGCTGAAATGTCTTCAGTGTTCATATGTGAAAATTATGTTCTGTAGTAATGAAGATGCTGACAAGGATGTGAATGTCACTGAACAGCTGTGGGAACTCCAGGCATCTGTGGTACCCGGGAGTCCACTCTCAGACCGTCCCTGCGCTACCGGGACCAGAGTAGCAGCTCCTCAGCCAGCAGCCCAACAGCTCTGTGAGTCATCTGACAGCAGGGCTTGCAGGCTCACTACTCCAGACCCAAGACATGAGTCTCCTACAGAGCAGGCCTCACATGAGTCCTTAAAGACTCTCAGTCCCAGATCCACGTGACTGGGAATTCTAGCTTCAGAGTTCTGGTATGTTTGGAAGCCTTCTCTGGAACTAACAACACTGGCAGCTGATCTGCCCTCAAGACCATCCTAGCCCTGGGGACTCAGAGCATTTAGGGTCCTTAGCTACCGACCAAAACCTTAGAACAGTATTTCCTGGAGCTGGACTGCTTCTGACTCTAAGGTTTCCTCGCCCAGGTCACTACCTAACTCCTGAAGGACTGAACACAAAGAACTCACAACGTGCTTAGTGCTAGGGAGAAATAAAACCAGGAGGCTGTCCCAGCATTAGGAACTCTCTGTTTGCAGGATCCCTATTTCTGGGGCAGATACTACATAAAATCCCTAACTACAGAGCATGTAACAGTTTTGAGACCTCTTCCTTTTAAATCATTAAGGACACTCCCCACTAAAGTAACAGGTTCCTCTTTAAACAGACTATGCAAGAGAGTGATGAACTTTATCTCCAGGAATTGCAAACATTTTGAAGGAACAGTGGAACGTTGTCTGATCCAGAAGAGGTTCTCCAAACATAAATATGACAGCCCTTGAGATCTGTTCAAGACTATCTGATAAAGACTGGTTTTCATAAATAAATTTCACTTCCACTTTTGAAGCTTTTTAAGAACTATATTGAAAATAATTCCAAGTGCAATTACTCTAGAGTTGACAACCATCTAAATTGCGTCCACAGTTTCATGTCTGTACTGAAGCTTAACTTGTAGCAAAGTTGAGGAATGGTTTTACCTATTAGAAGATACACATCCACTTGACATGGTCCTTGATATCATGTTACGCAGCTTTGGCACATGACTGGATACACTGCAACACAATCTGTACATAGGCTGCCCCTTAGAGTAATTCAGAAACCATGAAGTGGGGAATTCAGTAGTCCACCCACTTTCAGTCCCCTGTGCATCAATTTCCTACTGCTTTCAGACGGAACTTAAGTTATTGGTCTGAGCTCTAACTTGTGACTTGCTTCCTACACATTACTAAAGTATCCTTTTCTTCAAATCATTTGTCACTAGTAATTTTAGAGTAAGACGCATATACAACCCTCCTACTCCCAAACGTTTTACAAAATAAAACCAGAACTACCTAGATAATCCATATTTTTCAATCAAATAAGAATATATTTGCATAATGCCTCCCCAAAGGTAACGATATGTTTAAATAAAATACATGGCAATGTATATAAGCATTAAAACTAAAATATTTATCATAGCATGTTTTAAACACAGTTGTATTTTGCCAATGTTACAACTAAACACTTTGATGAAGTCCTAGTAACTCATTGAACTGAAATGCATAATACGTTTACAAATATCTAAGGCAATTTAGAGATCTCTAACTCAGGACACGATTTGACAAAACAAAGTGGCAATACTAGGCCAACGTGACTTTGTCCCTTATTTTTCCCCTCTTTTACAAGATTTTTTGAAGTCAAATCAGTTTCTAGAAACAAGAACCTAGGAAGAAGAGAGAGGTGACGGAAGTTGATGCTGGCATAGCCACTTACCATCAGTTCAGAGCTTCAGATGTGAAAACTTTTACTCTAATTTGCAAGAGCATTTGTCATTGTCTAACACTAAGTAGTAATGTGCAATATAGCTAAGTCTTCAATAGCACCTTTACGTAGTGCATCTATGTGTGCATATGTAAGGATCTGTTGAACTGGATCCATCACAAAAGTGTTCTATTATAATTACCTCATAATAATTCACCACTTCTTTCAGCTTTTGTTTACAATGTTTTTAGGTATTACAACTTTTATAGGACACAAAGGAAGTTTGAGTTCAAATTTCTGAGTTGCAGAACACTAAGCAGACAGTTCAACAATTATTTTACTTGTATAACATTGCAAATTACCTTTGAAGGTATTTTAAAATAAACTTATATAATCTCTTGTTTTCATAATGCATTCTATTTCCACCTATGTCAGTGCTAGTGGTGTTCACATTTTCATTTGCTAGTGATTCCTTTTATTTATTTCAAGTAATCAATGTAATTACTGCCTTTGGGCATGCCTACCTCTGTGGTATGGTGAAGTATGGTGCAATGATGCTCACACTACCACCATCTCAGCTAGTGCCATCACCAGAAAGGGTCATATTTTGAAGGATGATTAATTGGAGCTGCCTATAGTGTCTTCAAACCAACCACTATAGGGGATTTCCCTGCATCCTGAGAGCGCTTCATTTCAGATCTAAATGAGTCAGCAACAGCTCAAGTCTCTACACTGCACTATCCTGCACAAACCAGACATGTATAATTTCTTTCTGAAAGAAACAAACATCATATTAGTGCTCTCCTGCACTTTCATCAGGACCTTTATGTTTGGACTTTTGATTGTACTATGACATCTTCCTATGCTGTGAATCCTTTTTCAAGTACAATTTGAAAGGAAAAAATGTAAGATCATTTCTAATACAAAAATTAAAAAATAAATAAATGCAAAGACCTGAGAACCTATACTTGAAGATTTTGTGGAAGCAAGACAACACTTGAAAACCTGTCCTGTTACAGCTTCTGAAACACAGTAACAAGAAACATTTGCTATTCTTGATCAAAACAGTAGAAACAAAAATCAGGAGTCTTCTCTCCATTCTTTGACAGGCTGAGGAACATGAAGAAACCCAACCTAAAAGATATAATGCTCTTTTCCTGTTGCTGATACTAATTCAGGGCAGTGCACAGCACTGAAACTACTACATGGGCACTAACAACCTTTGACTGTAAAAGCAAATATTTATTTTCATCTCTCTGCAACATATGATACTCTTAACTCAGACATACTGCTATCTGGTCTGAGAAAAGCTGGTAGGTACCTGATGAAACTCAGTACTGTTTGAACTGTTTCTGGAGGGCTACAAACCACAGGTGCTGATGGAAGTATCACCTTCACTACGGTACCAGTTTTGTCTGGGTTAATTTTCTTCATAGCAGCTAGCATGGTGCTATGTCTTGAATTTGTGACCAAAACAGTGTCAACAACTCAGGGATGTTTCAGCTATTGCCGGGTGGTGCTCACATAGCATCAGGCCTTTTCTGTTTCTCCTGCTGCCCTGCCAGTGAGTGGGCTGTGGGTGCACAAGAAGTTGGGAGGTGGCATGGACAGGACAGCTGACCCCAGCTTACCAAAGAGATATTCCAGACCATATGACGTCATGCTCAGCAATGACAGCTAGGGGAAAGAGGAGGAAGGGGGTACTTTCGGAGTTATGGTGTTTGTCTTCCCAAGCAACCATTATGTGTGATGGAGCCTGGCTTTCCTGGAAAGGGCTAAACATCTGCCTAACAATTGGAAGTATTTTGCTTTGCACACACGGGCAGCTTTTACTTTATCTATTAAAGCATTTTCATCTCAATTCAGGAATTTTTCACTCTCACCCTTCACAATTCTCTCCCCCATCCCACTGGTGGGGAGCCAGAGGCAGCACAGTGCTTAGCGGCCTACAAGGTTTAAACCACAACAACTATTAAAGCGCACCAGGATCAATATATTCCCTTTTCAACACCTCCAAACAACTACCAAGTGAAGTGTTCTGATGGCATGCTGTATCCTGTGATAAATCCCCCTTAGCATTTGACAACTGAGTTGTTATCCATGTCAATTAAAAGTTCTCACATTTAGGTGAGATTAGCTTACGGTTGAAGTTAAATCCAGCAGTAAGAGAGGATGTTGGACAGATGAAAAAAACCTTTTTATCAATCCACACGGACAGGACTATTTTTTTTCTTAAAAGGTACACACCTATTAATGATAGCTGCAGCTCTGAATTCAGAGCTATTGTCTCAGTTAATAACATCACCAAGTAACACTCCGCCAATGGTTTTGGAGAGGATTATGCTACTGATACCTTTGTAATTTCTCAGATATATTAAGTCATCATGATATACCTAAACATGAACCTTACACATCCAGAAAACTTCCCACATCCTAAAGCTGCAGCACATCTCTTCCTCAACAGAGGCCACTACAGTAAATCAAATCTCTACTATCTACACAGGTTGTCTGTGGAATTGCAAAACAAGTTCAAGATCTTGGCCTTTACTTGCTTAGCTTCAAAATACAGCAACAGAAGCACACACCATAAAATACGTGTCCCATGGGAAGCTGACATTGTAGCCAGGGGACAGAGCATCTTTAGAGTCTCAACCAGGTCTGGGGCATCAAAACCCTGTGCTCTCCCCTCCCACTCTACAAGCAGAAGGTCTACCACACTACACCAACAGGTACATGACTCAGTTCTTTTAACCTTGCTTTGCTTTCCAGAGCTGTCACAGGAATGTACATGTTTATTTCTCTAAAGCACTCATATCCCCAGAACAAACAAAAACTAATCAAAAGAAAAAGGAAAAGCCCTACCAAGATAGAACATATCTCTGTCTCTCACAGGCAATGAGGGTACATGAAGATTAGCAGTTGCTCAAAGTACTACTGAAATTCACCCAGACGCTACAGTTTGCTATCTGCTGTTCTCATACCATTTTAGTGCATCTCTCTGCCAGTTGATTTACCTAGAGAGAGACTAATTAAAACTAGAAAAGGGCCACTCTTTGGGATAAAAATAAGACAACCGGATCTGAGCACAAATTATACCAATTTCTGTAAAATGAGGTCAATATCTACACTAGTTAAGGAACTGCACTGAGAATTCTGTACTGATTTTCTCATATTCCTGTAAAATTTTGGGCAAGCTGTAATGTCCACATGCTTCATTTCTACAACTGTACAGCTGAGATACTACATCCTTTTGTTACAGTGTACCATATGATGATAATTACCCAAACGTTTGAATAACTTAGGAAATATTCTAGGTGTTAAATTAAAAATTAATTCAAAATGCAGTTACTTTTCTGTACAAAACCCTGTTTTAATGCAATGAATTTACACCAATAATGCCTCTGTCCTATTTAACTTCTAAAACTGACCAAATTAAATCACCTAATGGTATTCTTATTGCATACCAGGACAATCAGCATGAAAAGTCAGTATGTAACATCCATCCTCCAATAGGCATTTTCCACACAGACAATACCCACGTTATTTAAAATGATCTATGAATAGAAAGATGATGGATCCAGGAGAAGACCAACAATAAATCAATAATTAATTGTACATACTTACCACACAGTGCTATGCTGATAGCTAGTTGTATAATGATAACAATAATTATGGAGTATATACTATATAGAGAGTATATGCCTTTCTCAAGTCCTGAACAAAGTCAGCCCATGCACAGGAGCACTTGGTAAATGAGAAATAGTATACAAAGGAACACACTAACAACAATGGCTTAGGCAGTAACTTTGGTGCCTAAGGGGAATGTTTCCAAAAAGAAAAAAAATGAAAAGATATCTTTTTTGTAATAAGAATCTTTCCAGTTTTGCATACTTTCTTACTTATTAAACTAACATAGCTAGTCATTATGACACATAATGCTTGCAAAGGAAAAATCTTTGAAAACATGAAAACCTTTTTCACCTGTTAACTTCATATGTGACTATATAAACTACAGAATATTATATAGTATTAAATATTTTGCAATACACCCTATAATTAAAGCAAATGGGGTTCAAAAAATTAAATCTTCATTACCTTTAAGCATCGGTCTTCCAGTTGATCCTCCAAAGATATTTAAAAGACCACTTCTTGCTCCTAATGATGTAGTTGCTTCTAGTAAAGCACCAGTTATATAGTTAGAGAGTGCAGTCCTCTGTAAAGTGGCACGATATTGACAGTAAGCACCTGTTACACATGGTTTTACACAAAAACCATCACCTTTGCATTTACAGTCTGTATCAAATGTTGGGAGCTTTCTCAGAAGATGAGGAAAACATTCAAAAATATCTTCTGCTCCTTCTTCTCTTACTGTATTGAAGATCTGTGAAGAATGCAAAAGCAAGAACTGTTAGTTCATTTCCTTAAGATAATAAACTGAACACAAAAGAAAAATTCCAAACTAACATGACTTGTAAAGTTCAACAGCCTCTTCAAAAAGGCACTGTGTTAAAACACTGCATTTATGCATTAAATCTGAAATATCTATGAATCCAAAACTGCACTGTGAAGATTCTGAGCTGGGTTCCCAAATAGGCTATTTAAATAAGATGGCATTCTGGCTTTCTGTCTATGGTTAAAAGCATTCTAATGAAAACCAGTTTTAAGGATCACCATTAGACAAAAAAATGCCACATCTACACATGTCGTCAACACTTAAAATAAAGAATACACACAAAATTATTACATCTACTGTACTTCCAGTAAAGTCTTGCAGATTTCAGCAGCAGAAAAACAGACCTACTCAGGATTTGCACTTTTTCTTGCTGAGTGGGGTGCGTTTTTGCAAACAGAAATGGTTTTAACCACTGTGAGCAATCTTCCAAAATGCTTTGGTGCCATGTTCATGGCATTGTTTCCAGGCTACGTACAGGTCCCCTATCTAATATTGGTTTAGTAGTCTTTTTCCAATATTTGTGCTAACACACTAATGAACTTCAGTCTGTGGCTTAGCAACTAAGTAATGTTTGCTTATTTAAAAGAGTCTAATGATCAAAGCAAGAATCTGGAAGAAATCTTTTCATTTAGCATGCAAGGAGAGACGGTTCTTTGCATTCTTGTATGCTGACTTACTGATTAACATCAATAACTTGTTTCAACAATCTGTGCTTTGTAATTACAAAGTGTAAACTACCAAACTAAAAATTAACACAAGGAAAGGTCATTACAACTGTTACCAGGCCAGGTGCTGAGACAATTTTCACAAGGTTGTCCCCCTCAGTCCTTAGATGTGTTGACTATGCCTTATGTGATTTTGCATTAGAAATATGGCTTCTGTGATTCATTACAGTGAATTGCTGTGCTATCTATCTTTTTTTTTTCCCCCTCCCTGCAAAATTTCCCTGGTCTGAGGCTTCTAGAAATATCAAGCCTTTACTTGAACCTCTTCATCTTATTTTCTTTGGTATAAAACAGTTTTATGGACTTGTAATCTCTCAGTAAGAATCATCTCCACCTTTATTCTGAAAGAAAAAATGTACTCTTAGGGTGCATGTTATCTGGATAGGACATGTGCAGACCTTTTAATCAGGTAACTGTCTGCAAGGAACAGTGGGATGCACATTTGACACACGTTTCCAAAAGGTGTACTGTAAAACAATGAAACTGTCTTAAGCATGGATTATGAGTGTGCCACATGCAGCAGACATAATTAGTCTTTTTACCTTGTTTAAAAAAAATATTTAGTTAATCAAAATAATTTAACTTTGCAAAACTCCAGTTACCTTCCAAAATATTTTTAAAATTAAGTTCTGCAACTTATAAAGACATGCTCTGTTGCCTACACAACCAAAATTTCTTTCAGCTGCCAAAGCAAAGAAACCCTTTGTTGACAGAAAAAGGCGACAGTGTTTTGCTGGAGAGATTATACATAGAATAATGGTGTTAATCTCTTTTGTATAAAGTAGACTTCAGGGCACTAGCTGTCTCCAAAGACTCTGTGCTTCATGTAACATTTTCAAATACTGTTTGTTTTGATGTGTTAAAGCTCCGAATGTGTTACTTTTGCTGCACACACGAAGAAATACAGACTTACAATGTGTATACTATCAGACACTGAAAAAAACCTGAAACAACCAGAATAGGAACATATCACATCCCTCAGGTAACTGGTATGGAAAATCACCTTTCAGTGAGACTGCACCAGGCAATTGGGGCAACTTAAACCTTCCCTGGAAGACAAAACAGCTGATTCCAAGCCAGGGCTTACAGTTCCTCCTGGCAGATATAGTAATATCGATTTATATCACTACCAAAGAATGCTTACCGTAATTAAAAAGAATGTGAACCAAAAAGAGTAAAATGCAGCACTAAACAGACAGCAACCTGTCAAACAACAATGATTCACTTTTGCCTTCCACATAAAATCAAAGATTTCAAAGCTATCTGCAGTCTGATGCCATGGTATCTCCAATACCACACATCGAGAAACTGAGGACAGTATCAGGATCCAAAAATTTTGCAATATTATATTTATTTCAAATTTCTTTTTAAGTAGTGCAAGTACTGATGCTTACAGGAAGGAGTTCAGGTGAACTTTCTTATCTACACCACTTCAACGAGCACGTATGTAAATGGCAAATCTATATTCAACTTCAGTACCCCAAGATATACTTTAGACAATAAAAGCATATATGCTAATACTTTTTACTTTCTCTTTTTTTTCATGATACTTCTAAAATAAGAAATGAGTTGAAATAGGTCACTCCATATTGTTACACAGCATCATTCCCATTAAAGTATATTATGGCTTTGATAGATTATTACTTCATTCTATTTTTTTACAATATTTTAATGGTAAGAAAAATGAATACAAAAGTTACTTGCAACATAAAATTTTCTAGAAGACTACAAAAGAAAAACATGTCCTCCAACTCAAAAATTAAAGTTAGCATAAAATAAAGATTAAATTCAGGCAGAATTCCATCCTTGTAGCTTTACAACCAAGTCCGTATTTGGGAAATAAATGGAAATAAAACAGATCTTTCAGCTCTTAATAATGTATGTAACAAATCACCAAAACTTTACTTCAAAAAAACCTCAGTTTCGCTCCTAGTAACTTGGAATGGTATCTAAAAGTTAACTTATTGATAACCTTCAGGCAATAAAACCTTCTTACAGTGACAACAGACATATTTTATTAAGATATTCTTTAAAAATAACTATAAGAACAAGTAACTCATACTGGCCTTGAAACTATTCGGCATTTTTTCTTTTTGATCTTTTCTTCTTTTTAATCATCACTACAATTGCAAATTGCATTATGTCTTTTCTCCACACACATTACTGTATGTTTGCTACATACAAGTGGCAGAAGCCTAAACATCATAGCCATTTTTAGTCCTAGAGTTTATGACAGACATTCCCCCAAAATGAAGCCGGACTTCACAGGTGCTGCTGTACTGGCTATAGACGTTCATAAAAATAATTGTTCTTATTTCTTACTTAAACTTAAATGTATCACTCTCTACCTGTTTACTGTAATCTTCTATCTGTTTCTCTTTTCATGTTTTTTATGCCTCAGGTATTTGGCTTAGAACCCGGGGGCATGTTATCATTTTGCCTAACATCTAGCAGCTACCCGGCGTACATGAAACCCAGAAAACTGAATTAAGAACCAACTGAACATTGCTGTTCTCAGCAAGGAGGTTTTATTTCTCAAGCTTTATTATAATAATAAAGAATGTGTACACAAAAAGTTTATTGTAAAGAACAGCCATGAAAAATTATGCTTATTGCTACTACAATATAAAAATAAGAGAAAATAGGCCCTAATGGGGCTTTAATAATTCATTGCATTGTTTCTGTCCCAACTCTTTCTAAAAAAGTCCAGCAATATATTCTGAATGACCAAAATGAAACACTGTAATGTAGGAGGTGCATATATATATTTATATATATTTAAGCAGTTGGTACTATGCATTCCAGTCTGATTTCCTGGCTGTTTTCCTACACTACTGTGGAGGGCTGCTGACAGCCTGTGTGCAGCATTCCTGCAACACAAAGCCTTCATTTGTTGCACGTTTTAAAAGCAATTTTAAATGTATGTAAACCAGAATGGTATATTAATAACTCTCAGGACAGTAAGTCTTGAAGATTGCTTAAACATCTCCTTTAAAAACACAAAAGCTGTACAGAATATATGAGCCTAAACACAATAACAATATCATAGGAAATGCTGCTCTTTCCAAATTTGGTCTGTTCCAAGAAAAATGTAATTAAAATGTGTAAATTCTGATATTGATTTTTCATTTTGACACTCCAGGTTTTTCAGAAGAAAACCCTCAATAATATTGACCAAATGAAACTAACACTGTCTCTTGGAAGTCACGAGCAAGGACTTACCCAATTGCTTTTACATGTATTAATTCCACAACAGTGTAATTCAAATAGCTATAGCACAGAATACAGCAGTCTGCTATGAGAAAAAAGCACTTTGGGCAGAAAGAAAGGCTATGTAAAGTGAACTTGGGCAGAGGGGTGGGGGCTGAAAGAGGGAAGACACCAGAATGAGAATTTGCTCAGAACAAAAGAAACAGGCATTAATGCACAGTTAGTCAGTACTTCAGTTTTAGGTCTTTCAAAATGGCACTCCCGCATTACACTTTGGAGCATTTATTTAATGACATTTTAAAAAGAGGTGATGTTGATAGCAATATCATCTTCTGAAGGATCTTGTGTTTTCTCAGATTGATCTCATTTAAGTTACGACCATACCCACTCTGATTAGCCCATGATATTTTAGGACCACTCCTAAAGTAAAATGCTGAACAGATTAAGAAATGTTTTTTTGTAAAGATGTTGCCTACCTAGAGACAGCACTCGTCACTGGCCTGTTTCTTCTATGGACATTGTGGGATTGGGGTTTTATTTAAATAAAAATGAAAAAAAGATTCTCCTATTACTCGTTACAATTATCACCTTTTGAAAAAAATTATATTATTTTAAAAGTGGAAATAAACAAATTTTGTAATGAAGTGTCCATTAATACTTTAAATTTTACTTTAATTTTTAAATTTTCTATTAATACTATTAAATACTTTTCCCAGCATTCTTACCTGAAAAATTGTTCACCTTATTAATCTCAAAATACCACACAACTTTATACGTCATGTTTAAATAGGAGTGAGGCCACAGTCCAAGGAACATTTTTTCTAGCTACAAACACAAAAGCCATTTTGGACATAATTATTTTTAACATTTATCCCTTGATCTAGTTCACTGTGAGAGGACTAGTCACTTAATTACTGTCCGAACAATGCTAAGCTGATTGTCCGGCACTTGATTTTCAAAGGTGCTGGACCAAGCAACCGTCAATTGGGATCTGCAGAAATGCTGAAAATCAGACCAATCTATGAAAAAAGGTCTGCCACTGATCTGGGATTTAAAGTCAAGTCATGTGAATTCACACAGCTTTCTAAAGCAATAGAGAATAATTACTGACCGTGTTTTCAATCTAGCCCATAATTTCAAAAATAATTCCTGCTGTGCATAGATAGAAATTAATCACACCATTTTGTACAGTCAGTTCTCCACTTTTCATTTACAATTATGTAATAAGAATAAACACTACAGGTACAAAAACACTTGACAGTGCTCTGAAGGTCAGCTCTGGAAAAGCACTGCAGCTTTCTGACCTAAACTAGCTCCAAACAAATTAGTAGTTTCTCAGCACTGTGTTTGCCAGAGATCCCATTTCTGAGAAGGCTCACTTGCTCATGCACGCTTAATGCTTACAGCTACAGAATCGAATTACAGCGCTTCCGTCAACTTCCTTTCTGTGCTCTCATAAAGCTCAGGCATCTCTGCAGAGAAATTCACCACAAAATTTGGTTAAGAAGACAGTAAGAAATCAGATTCCATACAGATGGATGTTGGCAATGCCAAGGGAATGAAACCCTTCTAGTAAAATAAAACTTTAAAAGCTACAGCAAAAATGGTTGTACCGTATTTTCTGCTGTTACTGCTAAAGTCAGCAATTAAAATTTTGGAAAATATTTTACTTAAATCATAGGAAAATACAGATTAAAGACATGCCCAAAAGAAAAAATATTTAATATTGAACAAGTTAAACATCTGTATGCAGCTTCGTTACAACTCAAACTTACCCTGCAAAGAGTCAAATCTTTGGCAGAATAGCAAATATATACACCTTTTTACAAAGGAACAAATTTACATTATTTTGGACAATTTTACACCATCTGTCTGCTTCAGGACAGTTAATCTGTTTCAGGACAGAAGCTTCATGTTACTATGCCTTACATATGGATTCCAAGGGTTCAAGCTACAAAATTACAATTAAAAAGATCTGGAGGTGGCCAA
This sequence comes from Pterocles orientalis, assembly GCA_011057875.1. NCBI lineage: Eukaryota > Metazoa > Chordata > Aves > Pterocliformes > Pteroclidae > Pterocles > Pterocles orientalis. Next base: position 359,447 of record WKFP01014190.1, read on the forward strand.
ATACTCGGTTCAAATGTGTATCACTACAAATATTCTGTATTCAAAAAGATCAAAAGGCTGGCCATCCTTACATGACTTTCACAGAAGAAAAAGAACATGGTGCTACAAATTTAGTATGTATACTTTTCTGATTTTCAGGAAGAACAAAATCTTTAATTCATGGACTTCCTAAAACATGAATTTGTTGTAACAATTTTTGATTAATATATCAATGACGAGAACTGAAACACATTAAACACTAAATGCATTGCCTGTTATGTCTAGAATACTGTATCTATCTGTCTTTCTTCCTATCATGTATTTAAGATTCTCAAGAAGACATGCCAGAGCCCCGTATCTCGGAGTTAGGCAGGTTGTTCAAAGGTAAAGGATGTTACTGCGTTTGACAGAGATGATGCTGCAAACAGCAACAAGGTCTGCTCCATTAGGACTATTAGCTCTGTTCACCAATATGTCTTGTTCACATTAGCAAACAAATAGGTGAGGCCCTCAGAAACCCTTTTGAGAACCTGAATTAATTTAAGCTTTTTTTTTTTAAAAAAAAGTATTTTTCAGTGTTTGGAGTACAAAAGCTAGATATTTAGACTGTTAGAACATTTATCTTCTTGGTAGCACTTGGTGGCCTGGGACCAAATAAGCACACACCAGAGCAGCCAATAGAATTTTTGGCTATATGTCTTACTATGTTCTAGTATTTTACAAGACAAGCAGGCCAAGGAATAAAATCTGTAGTCAATTAAATTCCATTCCTAACTTTTCAAGATGAAGTGGATGATGACAAACAGCCATCCACAAGCTTTAGCAAATTGTACTGCCACTCAAATTTGTATGAGATTCACAACCTATCCCAAGCTTCTATGATTTCTTCTTGTCGTGACACTGTAATGCAGAGTTTCTCTGTAGGTGTGCTGTGGTAAATATGGAAACAGCAATCTGAAAGCAACTGCAGTTTTGCAAGTTGGAGTCAAACTCAAAAATTCCCACGAATCCTCTCCCAGCATCTCATGATCCATCTTTTTTGGCTAACAGGCAACATTCCTTAAGTATTAACAACCATCCCAGACTAAAAAAATAAAGTGTTGCATATCATGATGCCCTTCTTCATACTCAACAGTTTTTGGAGATGCATTTGCATTTGACCCTCCAGTTGGCTCTCCAAGCCAGTGACTGCCCTGCAAAGCAGAACTGATAGCAGTTTCAGCAACTGCAGTTGCCATCTAGTCTGCCCTCAGCTTTACCAAGAGCAGAAAAAAAAACTGTCATCACCTGAAGGAACTTTTGCTGAAACACAGCCATTTGGTGCAAGTTTGCATTTATGTTCAAGAAACAGCACTAAAGGACTGTTTTGGCACAGTGTGACATGGTCACCAGCCGCTATAGCATGCCAGGAAGACAAAGAATAGCCCGAGGAGATCTGTATGCAGGTAATCTCAGAGCTGCAGTAGCAAGTTGTCAGCAAGAAAGATGGAGCTATACACACATTTGCAGTGAAATATGTGCAATTGTGCAAAGACTGTTCAGAACATCAAGAGTTAATAGTGTCCTCTACATCTTAATTTGCTCATATCTTGCCCTCCCTATATATTTTAACAGGGTGTTTAAACAGAATATTTTGAATGCTGAGATGCTAAGTTTGGTAATGGAAAAATTCCTCAAAATATCCCTAGACTGCTGAAATGCTGGTTTGTATTTGAAAAAAATGCCTAGAAAATAAGAGAATATAGAGCCGCGGTACAATGTGAAGTGCACCTCTTAACATATTAGGAATATCTTTTTCTTGGGGAGGCGGGGAAACTTTGCTGAAAATACACACAATAACCAACACTGCTACAATTTCGCCCAGTATTTAACAAATGCACTATTTACTACAGGGTGGTTCAGGCACGTTCAGGGTGGTGTGGCTCACAGGTGTTGTTCATCTTTTGTTGAAACACTATAAGGAAAACCAGGAACTACTTTGAAAAGGCATGAAATTGAAAGGTTTGTTTGCTGCAGCAGCATGGATGCATCAGGAAGGCAAAGGGGAAGATTGCTAAGCAAATAGCTGAGGTAAAAACAGTCACCGCATTGAGGATGCTTTGAATGCAGTCAAGACAAGGAGTAGGTAAAAGAGGAAAGAAAGGAAACAGCAAAATGAAGTAAGGTGAGTTTTAGGGGTTTTTTGCATTGTGAGCATTTTTCAACGCACTTAACAAGACTGTTATTTTAATATAAGATCTCTGCATAATTTACAATTGCAGGCAGTGAGTAAAAGCAAACATATGTTATGCCCTCACCACCCAGAAACTGCAAAGGGAAGACAATGCCAAGATACTGTCTAGCATATACTACCACTTTCTCCTTACAACAGGAATAAAAACACTGTGCCAAAAGGAAGTTGTCCTCTCTGGGGCAAGGTGTGTGTGTATGACTGGCAGATGAGGTGTGTGCACTGGAGTCTGTCCCATCCCCTTACACATCTGAAGGAAAGAACACATCATAGGAAGAGAACTGTGGTTTTCAGATGCTTCTTCATCATAGGAGTCAATGCTCGTTTGCATACTCAAACCCTAGTTCACTCATGGCTTTTCTAATAACAACTACAGTTAAAATCACAAGGTGAGGCTGAGATGCATTTCTGTAAATGAGCTTCAGGTTCTAACAATTTAGATAAAACACTGCAGTGACTTGTCCCCTTTTGTGCCCCTTCCAGCAATTGTCTTGTCAATATCCTTGTTGCAATGTCCGCCGTTCTCAAAGGCTTTTCAAACTTTTCTCTGCCTTCAGTGACTAGGAAGATGTGGAGCTTTACAGTGCCAGGACAGAGCACAAGACAGAGTATCATTCTACAGAGCAATAATGCTCACTTATTCAACAGCAATTTTGCTGTGTATCAAATTTTACACAGTAAGTTGTAACTGGGCAACATGGCATGGAGCAGCAGAGAACACACAGGAAAACAGAGTTCACCCTGGTAACACAGGGAGCAGTATTGATGGCAGCTGGAAGGTTGCCAAAAGAGTGAACAAGCACAGATGTGCTCAAATATTAATACTAATTAACTGATGTTCTGTGAACTTTCTACAGCTTCAATTGCTATTACAGAACGTGCATTACCTCACCAGCCAGTATTTCTTATGAATTGCATCCTGTTAAGGATGAGATCATTTCAAGGAGGAGAAACTGAATTTAATGAGGATCAAACCATCTTGCAGAGGTAATCCTTAAATGTACCATCAATATTTTTCAGAAATTATATCAGCCATCCCTATTCAGTTCTGGTATATCACCGATGCCTTAGTAGGAAAATATTTTCATTCCTGAACATAAGAAAATGATTTTACAGTTTTAAAAAACAAATACATTTGAGAGTTGGATTTGCTTATGGCCAGAAACTGTAAGAGCAGGCCCAAACTTCCAACAAGTCATCATTTTCACTTTTGATTAAAAAAAAAAAACTTGGTTGCTATTACTTATTATTTTTCCATTTCTGTAAGGCAACAGTACTAATCATTTTAAAAGCCATTACTGAAGGAAAGATGGACTTCGTGGATTTGGAAGACAGAAAAAACAGTGTGATATAAATGGGGGACAGATTTACCACAGCATCTCCACGCACAGGAAGTCCTGCTCTCAAAGAATCATCAGTCCAATGGAAAAGGAATAGTAAAACAGTGCTTGTTACTTTTTATGGCAGGTAACACACTTCAGACCCAAATAAGTATTAAGAAGAACCATCTTAAGGCGTAAAACAGAGACTGACGAAAGACAACAATCACCTGTCATTTGAAAGATTGTTCATAAGTACTTGAAATTTCAATTTTATTAAGGACAAAATGAAAGGATGACACCAAACACACAAGAGCTCTTCATACCACTTTTCAACAACACAAAACAATGCCCTTGCCAATGAGAAAGACTTCTGAAGTCTTACCCAGAAAAGGCCCAAAATAGCACTTTTTGGTCAGCCAGGTCAGCTATTTATAATTCTTTTGGCACAAAAATATATGTGAAAAAATATTTTTTTAATCATTATTAATTATTTGATTATTAATTTATCTCGCTAACTTCTTCAGTTTAAATCACAAGTTTTAAGCTTTCCTAGTACTGCTCAACTTAGTATTCTGAGCTAAATTTCTGTTAACTGTTCTACTCTTGCCATTCTTCGTGCAGCCAGTATTCTCTTTTTATTTTCTAAATGAGTGCTTATTTACTTCCTCTAAAATTTGATCAACAAATTCACTTACAAACAACATGTTGGTTTAGTAACTAAGTAAATATATTCTATTCACATGTGTGGTTTTTTAACTTTATTTTAAAAGTAACTACCTATTCTAAACATAACTACTAAGCCAACATACAACTTTATTTACTTCCTGTGAAGATGATAGTTTTAGTAGTCTGATGTGCATGTCTTTGAACACCTGATCACACAAATTGGAATTTCTTGAGTTATCAGCTTTCAAAGTCATCTATTGAGTTTTTAGGTTAAAAGTATAAGCACTTTTGTTCCAATATCATACTACTTTCAAAATATATTTTAATCATACCTCTTACTGATGAAAAACAAAGATATTCCATTCATAGAAAACTTCCCAGATGTGCTATAAAAATATTTAAAACAAGAAAAAGACTAGCAGGTTGACTTTTCAATAGAGAATATAAGTTTTACTGTAGCTAAGTACATTATCTAAGATAGTATGTAGGATTAAAACTCTATGTCAGAAAGCAGACTGAAAGAATTCGTCATCAAACTGCTTAGATGTTAGAATATTAAATGTGCCATGACTGAATAAGTTCAACTCAAGAGAGACGCACATTTTCACTGCAAATTCCACCTTTTGTTGTAAGTCTTTGGAACATCAAACTGTAACGGAATGCTACTACTAAAATGAGATCTCTGAGCTTCCCAAATGCAAATAAAAAATTGTAAGAAATACTAACAAAAGCCACCAAAAATTCTATTTAATACATCCTTACAGGCTTACTTTCTTCAAAGATGGACATTAATTATTTTAATTAGGTCATTAAAGGTTTCAAACAGGCATCACATTTACATTCTTCATTTGCGAAACACCCAATGGTGTGACAGGCACATTCAAGACAGGTGAATGCCAAATATTCAACGCAGAGGAACCCACCACCTGGCCCATCAAGGGACTTAAACAGTCCCTTTCCCACGTGTCTATTTTTTCAACTATTATTCTATATGTGTAGCGATAGAGAGTCTAGATTTCCCCAAGAAACAAACAGACAACCAACCCACTCCCCCACACATCAGATACAGGCAGAAATTGGCTTGGTTTTGCACCTTACTAGCAACCGTAATCTTCTCATTTGAGGAAAGGCTCCCACAGAACTCACATATTTAATGCATTCCCACACACACAAACTGATTACTTAAATAACTGTGAAAGAAGAGATTAGCTGTGCATTTCTGAATAAAAAAAGTGATAGTAAGTTTGAGGGGTAACCCACAGTACAGGAAAAAAAACACAAGAGACCTACTGTCAACAAGACAATCTTAAAAAGAAAGAACCAAGCAGAAAACCTAAAAATGAAGGCTGTCGAAGACTATGTCTCACCAGTCCTTAAATGTTCAGTTTGATGTCCTCTTTCTACAGTCTTGTCTATTTGCCAAAATTAGCTACAACTACCTCGGCAAAACTCTGGCTTTGCATGTTCTTTTCAAATATTATTGTAATACATATACTTACAGAACTGATTCAGGAAGCATACAGTCCGTTCCATTCCTGTGTCTCTGATATCAAAAGTCAAAAGACAATCAATGGGAAGGGTTAAAGTTCACAGCACTGGCTAATTCAGTTCTCACACAGTGCAATGTTGCACCCCTGTGACTAAAGGAACTGCTTAGAATTTCTTACCAAGGTTTCAAGCTCAGAGTAAACATGTCAAAGCTCAAAGATAAAACACATGCAATGAAACTGTCTTCGTGTTTATGCAATCACTATTACTATCTGTATCAAAGAAAGACCCATATTGGGCTTTTATTGTACTAGATATACATTGTGGACTTACATTGAAAGGTAGATCTTTCCAAATCTATCACAGTCTACAGCTTAGAACTACAGTTAGAAATATAAGTATTACATAAATGTCAAGCGCAAGAGAACCTTGCTGTATCTCTAAATATTTTCATTTATAACCATTTATAATTGGAACTGATACTGTTGTAAAAGATCAGTATGTATATTACTACAGCTGCATAATTTATGCATCCTACCCACAGCATATAGCTAATAAAAGAGCAGCTTGGAGCATTTTCCTTAGCACAAGAAATCTAGTTCTCATTTTCTAATTTTGACACTGAATCCATGCCTATTTGTTTGCTTGTACTTTAGCTGTTGGGTTCATAGGGTCACATGAATAATTATAAGATTATTTTGGATAGTACTTAGGGGCCAGGAAATTCTCAGAGTTTTCATGACTCAATTGTTTAATAGACTTTTAGGTCAGGCTACAGAACATGATTTCATGAAACAAAATAACTTTGTTCTATAAAGAGGCATTTTCCATTTTAAGTTTTATTTCATTATCTAGAAATAGAAAAGGCACCATTATTTGTCCAAAGTTAACAACAGAATATTCATACTCTGAACATAATTTAATGTATTAATTTAATCTTAATTTACTCCTAAAAAGTGAGTCTTCATTCATCACTGCTCACAATGAACATTTAATAATAATCCCATGAGGAAAAAAAAAGGGGGGGGGGCTATCTTGTAAATTTTTAGAAGAAATTTTTTGGCTAAAACTAAGCTATCACAATAATCCAGCATGGTACAATGAAGCAACTTCACTAATTTTGGTATCTTGAATCAGTAATGTAGTAACTTCAACTCTTATTCATCTTCTCCAATCATTAGCTGCTAAGGAAGAGTATGCTGTATCTATAGAAAGTATCTGAAGTTTAGGAAAGTTTACAATAAGAAGACAAGCATGAACAGTGACTTAAAGAAATAATTGCCTCTTTTCCTTCTTTTCAGGTGGCGTGTTCAAATGCTGCCTTAAAGTAAGTAACTGTCCTGAAGAACACCGCACGTTCAATTTTCACATCATATTTTTATTTTATGACACAACTTTGATGATGGATACCTAATACACACTAATAGCCCTACTTATATTAAGACAACTGCATACTAGCATAAAACTGTATTTACTGAAGTAATTGTTACCAGAAGAGTTTTTGAGTTTCATTCAAATCTGCTAAAACGATGAAATGATGGCAACACGATGATTATCTTAAAATTGATGAGTTTATTTTGCTGTCTCCAAATGAAGTTTTGGAAGCCAATTCCAAGATCTAAACACAGGACCCATTCATTATACATTAACTTTATTCCCAGTTCAGTTCTACTTGCCTGAAATGCACAGAATAGATAACCTAACGTTCTCCAATTTTCAAAAGCTCTAATTTCTTCATCATAGTTAAAAGATGTTTTTTAAAGTAAATATGCTTGGTTTAAGAGAGAAAGGATGAGAGCAAGTGAGAAAGTGATGGAACAAGAGAGTAGGAATGGAAGAGCATTAGTTCAGTATTTAAAATACACGTTTTAATGGTTAATGAAGTAAATGTGATTCTGTAGGACCAGAATATACGTCCTCCTTTCTTTTCCCACTGGAGTGGAATGTCACTTGAGGCTTGATTTTCAGAATTTAAGATACCTGGCTTAAGACCAGAAGAACAAAAATATTTTAAACTAACTCTCCTTATTCTCTGGGGATTGTTTAGGACAACAGTTTAGTAATCCATGAGATTTATTTTGCTTTAGCGTCAGCTTCAACTAAACTTTGTATATACAACAGCTTCCTTACCAAAATTCATAGCCACTCTGCTCAGTACAATCATTTTTATAAATTGCAATTATGTTACACTGAATTACATGCATAAGTGACCTATCTATACGCTTAACCTCTCAAACTGAAGGATAAAACTTAGATTCCTATAATAAGCTTCTCCTTCACGCCATCACTCCTGTTTTTAAAAAAACTTTGATTCATTTATCTATAACTACACAAGCCTAATTTAGGACATTTTAAACTTTTTCAAAAGCTTCATCTTAACGCGAAATTAAGCCCTTCAATAGCTTTAGGAGAGCTGAGTACAGATTTGGTTTGAATTAATTGCATCAAGTTTTCATATACAGAATAAAGTATTCATGTCCTTGAAGGAGGAAAATCCATGGTGGATGTATCATAGAAGGACAGAAAAACCTTGAAAGCACCGCATGTTTCCATGAACCTCTAGTAGTAGCATAACATTCTACTGAAGTCTCAAATACTCTAAACTCGACAAGTACACTGTTAAGATCTTCAGAGGGCATTTTTGTCACAGTACCATCATTCTGAGAATAAGCAGGAATAAGCAGGAAGGCTTTTTTGTTCAAATAGTGCTACGATAAGAACTTGAGGGGGCATCAGTGACAAAAAACAGAAAAAAGTGCTTTATAAAGGTTATGTAGATCTAGTGGATCTTTACTGTAGCACAGAATAAATAAGCAGAGAGAATTTCCAGACCCTTATTTTCTCAGTAGGATATCAAGGACAACCTATTCCCACGGAAGGTAAAGCTTTCATATGCTTTTAATAACAGAGGTCTCATCAAACCCCAAAACCACGTAAAATATATAAACCTATTATAATAGTAGGATACAAAAAGGCAATGCTGTTGTGAAAAAATGCAATTTCCATCTGACACATACTTCTAAAATCTATTTTTAAATTGAGTCTTTATTATTCCAAAAGTTACTCTACAAACTGTATTAATCCTTCTGCAATGAAATGTGCCTGTTAAGATTTATCTATCAAAGACCACATGAAAACAGAAAATGAAGTAATGATGGAAGTTCAGTTGTTTATCAAAATTAAAGATGGAAAGTTTGGGCACCAGTTTAATACTACTGAAATAACTGACACAAAAGTGACACTTCTTAAGAGTCACGGCCTCTTAAAATTAATAGAGAAGTAAGTAGTAGTGAACATGGAAACAAACAGTATTCCATAAACTAAGTTAAAGATGGTTTGATAACTCTGTACTCCCAATATGTACATGACAGACTTACGTGACTGTAATTTAACATTTTAGTCTAGTCATTCTTTTTTTACCTCCTCACTGGCTACCTGTGTATTTACTTTCTTCACAGGGTGCTACTCCCCTGGACTTACTAATATATCAGTTAGAGCGCATATTCACATATATGCTACTTATCAATATGATCATTTAAAAATATGTTATCTCTGTATATCCCAAAGTTCACCTTTTTATCACTGCATACACACTTTAAAGCAGGAGTTTTATCTTCCTATGCATTTTTTCAGCTCCTTGTAAAACAAGTCCCACAGTCTAATGCTGCCAGACATTATTGCAGTATATGTGACTTTTAACACTATTAATAATGTATCAACCTTCAGTTAACTCTTGTTTTATCACTTCATATCAGCACAAAGATATTTGGGCCCTTTACTGAAAACGTCAAAGCTTTGTCATAATGTTCCCATCCTCTTTGCTTCTAACATCGTAAAGGTACTGAACTACAGAAGCTGAGAGGTAAAACTCCTCCCGCTATGTAAGTGAAAATAAGAGAAGCTGCCACAGAGATAGATTTTCTGTTCATTAAGTATAACCATCACAACTTACTCTTAGTAATTATCAGAGCTTATGTACAAAAATTAACATTATTATGTTATTTTTAAAAGTAGGTACTTGGATTCCTCATTAACCAACCTACACAATAAATTCCTTGGGCCAAGTCAAAAGCACTGTTCATAGTTTAAATTCCTGAAACATAGTACTTTACTGGAATAGCAGCCCAGTATACTTGAACATTACACAATTTTGGAGTTTTTTTGACTATTTAAAAGTACAACATACGTTTGAGAAAAGGAAACAATTCTCTCACTATCATCACTACTGTGTAGTGAGGTGTCTCTAATTTTAGTTTCACATGTGTATGATGGGAGGGTAAGACAAAACAATATTTTTAGTATTTGTAAAAACATACATAATCAAATATCACCCTGATGCTATTTCTACTGAACATTTTTCTATTCCCTACACTGAGTGAAGTGTTAGGTACAGAATTTGCTTTCATTTATATTCTTACTGAATAGTCAAAAAACCAAATCTTATATATTGACTTTATTATTTCAATATACTTTACTAAAAAATAGCAGGCATTTTCTATAAGTCCTTTGTGTATATGCAATACTTCTTCATCAATTTACAGTAACAGTGAAGTTTTCATTGAGGGTTTTAATGCTAACTTCATTAACCATGTCTACATATTTTATCAAAACAACAAAGTAAGAAAACGAAAAGCCTGTAATTACATTGCTTTATTTATAGAGTTAAAACCCAATGCTAAGCAAACAAGTAGACAGAAGTTCACCCAAGTTTTGTAACTTTAAGTACTAAAATTCTGTAGAGCAGCTTTACAATCAATTAAACACAATAAGCTAGTAAACATTCCGTTACAGTATGCCTAATTTAAATAAAAAGGAAACAACACAGACTTTTAGAAATTACTAATTGTTTACATCTGTAGCGTAAGTACTGTCTGAAAAAGCAGCATGTTCCAGTAAGAAATATCCTGCTTAATATAGCAAGAATATATTTTTCTGCAGCACTACATTCTTCCTTCGGAAGAAGGAAAGCCTTCCTGTTATTCCTGCAGTAAAAAAAACTTTTTTATAATTTAAATTACATGAACCCTACCTTTTCCCCTTGTGTTTCACCATATCCACATCACATCAGCTGGTAGGAAAAATGACAAAATTGTATAGAAATTGAAATAAGCAGACACAAACAGGAACTGCAAGTTAGCTTTCAGCAATACAAGATGACAGTCTGTTCTCGTCTACAGAGAATGCCTAAGAGACTGGAGAGAAAAGAAGTACATTGCCAAATCTTAATCCTGTTGCTGCATTTCACATGGTGCTGCCTTACCTCTTCAGCTCCTACAAGTCTACTTTTCCAACAGCCACCGGAAATCTGTTCATTGTAAAAACTCCGTAAGCATTTTAGTTTAACCACAGACACACAGATAATAAAATCTGAAATATTTAATATTTAATTTTGCTGACATACTGGAGTTCATGTTTACATTACTGCAAATGAAATGATGCAATGCTAAATTTATCTGAAAGCACCCCCTTAGACTCCTTGTATTGTATGAATTTATAGAAAAAAATATTTGACAATGTTAGCAACTACGTAATTTCTAAAATGTATTTATAAATACAGAAAATAATGTCACTGGCATGACATAAACTCATTGTAAGTAAAAGTAAAATAATTCTTCCCACATTAGATTTCTCATCTCTAAGCTACTAATACAATTGAATTATTGCAGAAAATATACAGATTAATAGGAAAAAAAATTGAGCCTAATTATATAAACACAAGAAGATTATTTCTAATTATTGTCCTCTTGAAACAGGTCCCAGGCATACTGCTGAGGTTGCTGTGCACTGCTCTCCTGTAATGCTGCAATGTCCTTTTCTATTGACCCACCGTATTTCTTCACAAGGGGGCACAATTTCAAAAGGAAAGGCCTGCTTCACAATTAATTTTTGCAAACCTAAAAATTCCAAGGGCGACTGTATGCTACTTTAAGAGGGTCACAAAGGAACACAAAGTGGGTAACAGAAAATTTTTTCTCATGCAGGAATTAAAATAAGCAGCCTTTCCAATACATTTGCTTTTTGATTATAGATGAAGGAGCCAACATGGAAGTACTACAGTATACTGGGTATTTTGTGGCTTCATGGCCTTACACTCCTCAGGAAGACTCCTTAAAGCATGTCACACTTCAAATAAACTTGAATAAATCTATATCTGGTAACCTGGGTAACTTTATCTCAGAAGTGGGCCTTGTTACTATTTAGTTTACCCTCGAATACTGCTCTTGAATAACTTTATCTGTGGACAAACACTGATTGAAGAGTAATGATAGGTGACAAAAATGAGTCACGGAAGGAAAAAAAGAAAAAGAAATGTGTGAGAAAGGTAATGATGATAAGGTAAAAGGAGGAAAGCCACTGAGTAGCAGAAACTGTGCAGTAAACAACAGTTGCGTATCTTCTGAAAACATATTTTAAACAAGATGACCTACTGTCTTTAAAATACCTTCCCTTACAGTTAAAGAAAAACTAACACAGAAGAAAAGCTATTAAAAGATATGCTACAGTTACATGCTAGAGTGTCGGGAAAGTAAACACACAAAACATCCAACTATCAGTAAAACCTGATAGCTCCCTTCAGTGTCCTCGTATAATAATTAACAGACAGCAACAAATACAGAAAAAGGGTACATGGCAGAGACCATTGTTCATGACTTCTCCTATCCACAAAAAAGATAAAATGATTGCTGAAAAACTCTTAACAAATATTTTAATATTATTGTAGTAATGTCCTTATCAGAACCATCATTATTAAATATAACACATCATCTAGCAAGTAATGTAAAAATTGTGGGAAATAGCTGAGTTCTATTTAAAAAATTTACAAAAATTCACAAAATCTTGTTGTTAAACACTCTTAAGATCATTACTGCCATTTTAAGTACTGTAGGCTCTGGCACTACGATACAGTTTTCACACTGTTCCAGAACTGAAGCAAAGACAGTCTCACATGCATGTTTTTGTTAAGACCTTCTGGAATATGTTGCGTCTATGTTTCTACAGAATCTTCACTTTTACTAAAAATAATGAAGTATCATACAGCAACTACCGGTGGAGAATTGCTCTTTAAAAAAAAATAACTTCTCTGTTTCTAATCACTGATTTTCTGGTATTGCCTTGACATTATAATAGCTGCTTTGGTGCCCAGAATTCCCTAATTTGTGGTTTATTTCCTCAAGTGCTGGAAGCCAGAAGAAATTTCTTACCTGTCAGGGAAAATGTACTTTTGCTTGACAAGGAATAACTACAGGGTATTCTAAAATTTGGCTCTTTTTTCCTGTAAGGATTTATCTCTAGAAGACAAACTCCTTTTCATGGTTACCAATACTGACAGAAGTCTTTACATGGAATTCCCAAGCATTAAAAGACAGGGTAAACACTTCTTCCACATACACCTATTCCATCACATTATTTGGAAACAGATTGATCAATGACATTTGAGCAAAAAGGGCAACAGAAAAAGTACACTGGAAGAGAGTCCGTGTGGGTAATCAGCGAGAGGGATAGCTATAGTCTCTTCTTTCCCTACTTTATGCCCAATAATGAGTGTGTTCCTATGTAGAACGACAACGTAGTAGGTACATACACTCTGCTTTCTGTTTACCAGCTACTTATCAACTGTGAACAGCATCTGTCTAAACCAAGAATCTTTGATAGAGATACATGATAGAAATATTTAAAGATATCTCTCCCACAGAAAACATGGTGGATCCACTTCCAACCACACTGGTTTGCTGCACAGATTAGCTTCTCAGGAAGAAATCCCCTAACATTATACATGTCTTGCAACTACAAGTTACTAGCTATTCTTCCTTAGCTGTGCTGCCAAATGTTTCACCGGAAACAGACAGAAACACCTACACCTGTTCAACCAGCTAACATTTAGAAAACTGACATCTTACTTGACAAACCTGTCCCTTCATTTCATTGAAACCACCTTCTTCACAGTGGGTATCACCACTTTTACATGGGAGACACTAATGAAAAGATGCCCATCTTTCCTACAATCACTCCAGTCCTAGTGGCAGCTTCTATTTCCATTGTAAAGTAGGGAAACAACAATCATTCTGAATTAAGCAAACTAGTGAATATAATAAAGTTCAGATAAGTAGTTTTAATTGCTTTTCTTAACTACAAGATAAATTTGAAGTTTGTTGGTAAACATCAATGGGCATTTAGTTCATAATGTGTTGACATTTTTCAAGTCTACAGATTTTAAAGGACACATTAATAGTTTGTTAGCAAAATGGTTTTGAAAAAGCTAATTGATAACAAACACAACTAAAGTATAAAACAATGGCTTAAATATATGCTATGGATTTAGCTAAGCAGCTGTAGAATGTGTAGCTTTACCTGTACATTACATGCTGCTACGGTTCACATTCTTTCATAGATACTACTCTACAATCCCTGCTAAATTTTTATTTGAAAATTGAGAACAAAGCCCCTGAACAAAAGATGTAACTTGAACTGAAAACTCCTAACTCCTGGAATCCATAATAAAATCTTCACTCTAATTGCCTATGACCACTTCATTATCCAAATAGTGTGAACCCTGATACCATCTAGTACAGAAACTGCTTTCCTCTTTTAAGCTTCTTTAATGTACAGCATGATCCACTATGCAAAGAAATACTTCAAGACAGCCAATCTGTTCTTGGCAGTCCCAACAAAACAAAAATCTAACAGATTTGTTCAAATACAATTTAAGTGCTCTTCTGGCAAATAAACAATGAAATTCTCTTTCCTCTTCGGGGACTTAGGGTTTGTGCAGAAGAACAAAATACTATCGACATTCCATGTATAGTTTGGTAATGCTCTCTATCAGCTGAAGTTAAGATGATCATGTCCCCAGGGTCTTTCCTACTCCAACAGGTTTGTCAAACTAACTAAATTCACAGCACCTTAAAGTGCCTCCCTACAAAAAAAAAAAAAAAAAAAA
>WKFP01014190.1:374932-406536 GCA_011057875.1 Pterocles orientalis
TTTAATCTGCTTCCCAAGTCTGTCTCAAACCAGAAAAACCCAGATAACAGAACTCTGATGTTACAAGTTCTCCCACATACCTTTTATGAAACTTGTCTGTGTAGGTTTGTCCAAAAGAGCTTAACTTCTTAGACATTTTGGAACCTGCATCTGTACCAAGATATGCATTTGCAGTATGTTTAGGTACTTCAGTCCTTTCACTGAGAAAGTGTGAGCTATGTTTTGAGCTCCAGTAACTTACGCTTTTCATCACAAATATTCTGTATGATTTGATCCAAACCATCTCTGGAAAGCTTCTCCTTGGTGAAAGGAGAAAAACATTCCCATGAAAAATTATTTCCTCCAAGAATATAAATGGGAACTCTCCAGCTCACAAAATTACTGGTAAGAAGGAAGGAAGACAAAAATTCACAAGACCATTGTAGAGGAATTTAAAAAAAAAAAAACCAGACTGAAGCCTAGCTTGCACTTTTTATACCTGACAAAGACCAACTAGAAAGTCCATGTTAAAGCTTTGCCAGAAATGTCAATCACTAAAGACCTTGATATTTTCTTTACTGTATATTTCCTACTTTCTAAAGTTTACTGAAAAGCTTTACTAGTAGCAGGCAGGTGAATTTTTCTCTTGCTTTCTAAAACGCCCAAGAGGAGGGAAAACTGTACCCCAAAATCAGTACATACTACTACTACAGTTTTACAAACAGAAAAGGAGAAGCTAAGTATTTAAATAACATCTCCAAAATAAGAACTATTCAGAGGAAGAGCCTGAAGGAAAATCTGTAACTTCTAACTTCGAGGATCTCCCTCTTCGCTGAACAACTCTCCTTCAACTGCCACAATCAGAAGGCTAGACTTTGTCTACTGCCTGACCTTTCCACGGGATTATGTACCTGTTTGATGAGTTGAGTACAGATAAATTGGTGTAGGAATCACTCACTCATAGACTGAGTTTTATGCACAAACTCAGATTTTTCAGAGGAGACAAATATGTACAACAATCCTGTTATCTTAATAATTATATAAAACATTAACAAAGAATCAACACTGCCACAACTTTATACATACAGTGTAACTGGGAAGCCTTCATTGCTTTTTCCTTTTTTATTTTTCCTTATCAGTGCTTCTGAGACATATACAGAAATCACAGTGCCAACTTTCCTCAAGGAGGTCTGAAAATAAATTTGCAAACTTCAAAACTGGAGCTACTCAGATTATTTCTTTTGGCCAGATCAGAAAACATAGCTACGATGTGTTCAGTAGTTAAGATTTTCATCTGATTCCACCTACTGGCAAGGAAAATTGTTTTAAATAGCCATGACAATGGTACAAACAAGTAAAAAAGCTTTGCCCACAATCTTATTCAGTTAGTACAAAGTAAAATGGGCAATAAGGTTTTTCCAACAAGGAATCTGATATCCGACATTTAAAAATCTCCTAAAGAAGACTTTAAGAGTGATACTCCAATGTTTTTTGAATTTCACAGGCTGTACTGGGGTTTGATGAACTTTTTGTAAAACATTTTATTTTTTGTAAACATTTCAACTTTAAAGCCTAAACTTGTTTGAAATGCATGGCAGTGCAGATTGAAAAATAATTAATTTCATTTTAAATTTTTCTTTCATACAATCTATCTTATTTAGTGTTTGCACTGTTTTTTACACGAAAAAAATGTTTCTTTTCATCATTTTGCCAAGAGCAACATTTTCATAGAGATTTTTAAATGTTTTTTAAATATACATGTGAACACAGAGGACATTTTAAGCAAGAAAACAAAGTAAATTGAATAACTCTTTTATATTCAGATAATTTGCCCGGAATAAATCTTCTTTTTGTTTATATTCAAGTAAACATAACTGTCATGACATAAGACTATCCGAGATAAAATATAATCTCTCTCCAAGCCATATAAGCACAAAAAGCCAGGGAGTTTGGCTCCATGACGGGCAAATTCACCTCAGGGAAAGATTATTTTGTCTGGTTTGTAGAAGAAATTCTGCAAAACACTGAAGCCCAACTTTAAACCACTTTTTGAGGATCCCCAAGCTTGTAAAGAGTGGAAAAAAATCTCAGAAAAATAAAGTTTGACATACACATCAGGGACCTTACACTTCTAAATAAAAATTGGGATCTAGACTAGTTGACCTACTTGACATCACAAAGCCTGTGAAAAGACCTAACTCTTCTCCTTAGTCCCACAGAGTGGAAAAAGACCTGCCTCTCTAACTGTGTTCTTAAATTGGAAATGAAAACAAGAAAACTTCTACTCAGCTTTTCAGTTAAAGTGGAGGAGGGCTTCACCACAAATTGCCTGAAGGAATCTTTGAATACTTTTTAAATACCATAAAAACACCTGCCTCTCCTCACCAAACATTCGGAAAAAAATATCTACTGTCTCCCTTTTTTTTTTGTTTAAATCTCTTGGCCTGTTTTGGACCAGAATTCACTTACATTTCTCCTTCAGCTAACCATTGTTTAATCAGATTGGGAAAAATACTTTTTTTTTTAATATCATATGGTAGGAATCATTCAGCATTTCATGGGAAGACAACAGCAGCGTGTGGAAAATTCTCAAAAAACTGTCAGGAAAAGATCTTTTCAAAGCAACTTCAGACACTAGTGTTTGTTCAACCTTCTGAAGTGCTATGGGTTTTTTGAGGGTGAATAATCATATAAAAAATTTTAGACACAGTAAGATTCATAGCACAAACCAGATAATTTACTCCCAACGCAGCATACACATGTTTCTGAAAGAATACAGGACCAAGTGAAGAATTATAAACCTGTAGCCATCTTAGCAATGCTCTACTGAACATGTGCTTCCTAACCAGAGAAACAGTTAAAAGAGGGGTGAGCTTGTATGTGCTGTTCCTTCATGAAACATTTGACATAGCAAAGTGCCAAAGCAGCTTACTGCAGAAAGAAGCTCTGTTATACCACAATGCAAAAACATTTCAACTGTAATTTCGGCAAATAACGTGAACATTTGTTCTTCTGGATTTTTAAATGTTATTTATCTTTGAATGTTGAGAAATAAACTAGTTACAAGAATAACAGTGCCATGAAGTTTGGAGTCACATACAGTAAGTCTGTTGAATGTACTGTAAGGAAATTGACTGTCAAGAAGAATCTTTTTAAATACTTCTAAAGTAGCCAGTTACTTCCAGTAATAAAACAAACCAAAGATGTTTCCATGTGCAATTAAATCTCCATCTTGTTTGTGCATCATGACTGAACTAATAAACCTTCAGAGCTGGGAATGTGGTTCAGCACAGTGCAGACACCAGAACTAGCTCTGTGAAATCAGGAGCATGTGGAAGTAATAGCATTACCTGTTTTTTCCATTGTGTTGTGTTTCAGCTCTCTCCTTGCCACTACATTAGTTAATGCAACAATGACATAACACGGTGATGACAATTCCATTTCACACACGCATTTATTACAATGTATTTGAATAATTCATTCCTTTTCAGACTGTAAGGAAAAACTTGCTTTTATTTATTCCAATCTGGAGTAAATTACAGTATGAAAGACATTATGAAGTCCTTTTTCAATTCTTTTCTAATATATTAAGAATAAGTTTAGAAAAAATAAATATATTACGTTTGCCCAGTCTAAAGAAAAAATGAGGAAGCTGCATTATCATTCTCCCAGTAGGATGTTAGATTCCTCCATGTCCACTAAAAGAGCAAAGAATAAAAAACTATCCACCTATATAACAGAAATTCTGTCTCAGAATCAATATACACTGACTGCTCCACATTGTTACCCCACGCTATGTCTACTCTGTAAACTATCCTGAAATTTATATCCTGAAGTCACGCACCACTGTATCAAAAGAACAATATTTAATGCTGGCCACAGTTTTTACTATATCTGTCTAATCTAGCTTTTTAAAACACCCATGTCCACCTCCACATCTAACACTGTTAAAAGCACTGCTTTCTGAACAAAATGGTACTTGACCATACTATGCTCCAGATAGAAAAAAGGCAATTCTGACCTGCATGCAAAGGAACCTGAAAGTTGCTGTATAACGTGAGCCTACGGGCTCTGAGAGGCTACTCCAGTCTCAGCTGCCACATCCGTGCAGACATAGAGCAATATCCAGCCCTTCTGCAAAGACCCTGTCAAACAGATTATAATCTGTAATAAGGCAGTGGGGTGAGAAAGGTATATCAGAGAGATCTTTGCCTAATTGGCATCTATTTTTAAACCTTTAGAATTAATATTTGAAGTGGGGAGAAAATGGTTACTTTTCCATTTGGGTTTGGGGGTTTTCCTTTCAAGCATCCAGTTCACTAATCATATATTAAAGCCAAGATTGCAATTCCATTTTGTCTTTGAAATATCACAGGAATTCAGTTTTCAGATTTTTTTCCCTTTACTTCTCACTGAAGAAATATCCATCAATGCCAGCTTAAAAGGATAACGCAGCATAGAACAGAAATGGATTTAAAATGTTAACGGAATCTGTTCGTTAAATATATCAAATTACCAATAAAACTGTATGAATAATTCTATCCACCAGATGGCATATGCCACACATTTTGTTTCAAATACAGTCAAACTTCAGTGACATGGGTGAAGGTCAGATTTTTCCTATTCCCTTTTTTCTAATGTACAAATTTCAATAATAGTTTAGAATTTATAAAGTTTCAACAAATGAACAGATACATGCTGTAATCAAGGTATGGAAAAATTAATGGATTTCCACACTTACAATACCTGTAGTCATCTGTGAGTTGTCTTCTCTTGTAGTAAGGAGATGCTAACACAGTTCTACGAATAAAGTTGTATCTGTAAAACTATCCTTGCAGAGGTTTGATTCAGGAAAATTTAGCCTAATGATTCTTCTACCACTATAGCTTGCCCAGGTTCTCCAATGAAGTTGTATTGTCAAAAGGACTGCAGCGAGATAAAGATTTTATCATTATGGGTATTGTATCAGATAGTCATAGTCACGTATGGTCTGAATATATATGCATATGCGTGTGTATGTATAAATGTATGCAAACCAGGTCTAAGTGGAAATCAATGATGACAGTGATGCAGATGTTGCAGTCAAACAGAGAGAAACCTTGTCAACACTTCCAGAGAGTGTTTCAATGGAACTTGGGCCCAGTTTTTCAAATGGGACACCTAAAATCAAACCTGTAAATCCCTAAGACTTCTAAATGTTCTTGGTCTGATTACAAGAAATACAAGGCACTTAGCACCTCTAAAATTATGATATGTTTTATCCAATAAACTAGTAATGAATTTTTGGTGTCTGATTTATATCCCTGTATTTTCAAATATTGGCTATAACTTTTTTTTGAATAATACTAAAATGTGAATTCTACCTTCAAAAAAGTATAATGAGCATTACTGTATTAACAAAGCTTTCTCACATCATCTCCCTCCTGTTTTGGGGTATTAGCTCATATAAAGAATAGTTCAAACCTCCAAGCTTTCTTTGACTGATGTCAGTCAGACCATTTGCATCTGTCCATTGTATTCAGCTAAGACAAAGTCACCACAGGACAGCCTTTGAACTAGCGATCTACAAGGTCTCATGGTCCTAGAGCTATTTGATCCAAGCAAGTCCTACCATCAAACTTGACTCAGGCAGGAAATACAGTTTTTTACCTAGGTCTTGTGTTAGTAAGTGCGGAGGATCAACAGCTAGCCCACAAGTGTTAACAGACATACTAACAAGGATATCCTCTAACTACAAAAGACCAGATGAAAGAGAAAAACAGTTAATATTCTTCAATAAACAGATGTTTTGTGCTAGAGAAAAACCAGTATCAGTGACTTCTTTATAGTGCTTGCTGCTTATACAAGTCAGAAATCAGAAAAGTACAAAAACTAGAACTGCAGAATGTTCAGTCCAACAACACTCTGCTATTTTACAAAATCAGTGTGGTTTCAAATTTCCTGTTAATACCTTGTCAGTGCTTAATCTGTTTTTAATTTTATGGACTTTTCTTTTTGGGAAAAAATAAATCATGAGGCAAATATCTAAAAGAAAGAAAGAGCATGGCTTTCAATAATGATTAATTTATTCTAGACAAATACACCCCAAACTACTTATTTTCCCACAATGGTAACCTTGACAATTCATTAAGAAGTTGTTTCCCAGTCTTAAGGGGTCTTGAAGACATTAATGTCTTAACATTTTGCCCTAGCAACATGGCAAGTTTTTTTTCAAAAATAAGTATCTGGAAAACTTAAACTTGTTTTACTATCCCACAAGCATACTGTGCCATCCAGCCCCTGCTCACCCAGCAGATGCAGCTGCTCCAGATCCCCTGTACAGCTGTGGGATTCCCTCCCAAGCAGCTGGAGCTGACACAGGCACAAACAGCACAGACTAACTGTAGGATGTGATTTAGAACAAGCCTAAGAAATAAGCAGCTCAGATACTCCAACAGGAGGAACAGAGTTTCCTTTTTCCAACCCTTTAAATCTGAACATAAAATGGTGCATGTGTAGCGTGTGTGAGCCCCTGCAATAACTTTGCCCAGGTCAGCAAGGTTTCAGCAAACCGTAGTTTTAGTGGGCTTGGACCCTGGGCTTAAATGTCCTCAGGCTGCTCACACTGTTGAAAGAAATTAGCATGCTTGACAAGACGACCATAGAGAAGAAGGCAGCAGATTAAAATCTGAAGTCAAAAGTTACCTACACTGCAGACTGCAGGGCAGAGGAGAGGGAAGCAATGAAACAGGACAAGATGGACAGAGGCAGAGGCATGAGTTAGACTACAGATGATGTTATAATGCTTCTGGGGCTTCTAATTTTAATTTCTTTTTTTTTTAATTGCATTTAATGTCAACTTTTTCTTCTGTTCTCCGAAAAATGAAACCAACCTATGTTCGAGATTGTCTTAGATTTGGGGCAACATAGTATTTATCAAAAGAACATGAAGCAAGTAACCTCAGCTCAGTCAAAAACTACAAAATCATAGACTTAGTCATCGGTTTCCAAGCTGTGGTGCACATACACTTAATGATACACAAATGTCACCTAAGCAACCAGACAACTCTTCTCACATGTGCACATGTTAAGTACTGCTGCTGCCATAATGATAATATACCAGGAAGACAAATTTGGGAGCTCGGCCCCTCCTCTCTGGGAGAGAGGTGGAAGTCTTTAAGTCTCTGGAAAGCACGGAGACTCAGGATATGAAGAGTGGTGCTGAATTTTCTGATATGCTCATCTTAGTCTTGTAAGGAACTTTGTTATTCTGAGCTTTCTAAAATTAAGTTTCATTCAGTTTCATTATTTAATTTCATTTGTTGTCCAGATAAGAATTTGAAACTGATTTTTATCAAACCTGACTCAGTAACTCCGCCTGCAGATTTGCATTTCTAAACCAACAACCATTTTAAATAAGTATGTTATTTTCATCAGATACTTTCCACAGCAGAAAATATTCCCAGAAAAAAACCCTATAAAACATCACCTAATTAAAAACCCAAGAAGCTAGCAAAATAGCCCAACTACTGAGCCTTGCCACACATGCTTGGCCTTGGCACACCACGCCCTGCCAGAGTACCTCAGTTCCCAATGGTTTAGAAACCAAATGATGACTAACAATCTCTCTCCAAATTCTTTTCATTTTTTTTTAATTTCTCCTTAACAGTGCAAACTTTGTACATAACCATCATGATAGTACTAGCATTGGTTTACATATGTCTTAGTTCCATAGAAAAACAGCAAAAGCTTTAATTCTGGTTAGGTCTGGAAATAAGATTCTGTTGTTGTTTTTTGCATTTTTACATTTTTAAAGCTCCATAACTCAAAGAACTCTTTGTCAATCTCTTATTTTCCTTCCAAGTTTTTCATACAACACTGGCTCCTTTTCACTAGAGCTTTCAGTTAACTACCTTTTATATCTCATTAGCAAATTCTGCCCAGTACTGTTAAATCAATTTCCACTTCTTTCACTTGATGAAAAAAGGGTTTTTTTCAGTTTTTGTTTTCTTGGATCCACTGAGTCACAACCACATGGGCATTTCCTGTGAATCTGCTTTCATCTTGGCTGTTGTTTTCTTTGTGTTTCTTCGCAGACTGGAGAAATTTAAATTAAGCAAGGATCAGAGGAATCTGGTTATTAACGCCTGACATAAATACTAACTAGCAGATACCTCTTTTTTCCTGATGAGTACAACAGAAACATAGTTAGAAATGTACTATTCTCTATGATAGTTTGATGAAATGGACGCTTAATTTCAGCCAAAAATACCACCTTAACTGGAAAGCCAATTTCAGTCTAAAAGTGTAATACTACAACCATGTGCTATCAATCACTGAATGTAAAGTTTAAATGCTGTTTCCTCACCTTCACTGGGGAAAAAAGAAATCCCCAAAAAGAACATGGAAAGGAGAGGACCAAGGAAAAAAAAGCTGAAACCAAAATATAATAGCTATAAATGGTACAGATGCCACATGTAAATTTATATGAGCTCAACAAAGCTGGACGTAAGGCTCACAGGAGTGCCCACTAAGACGATACAATTGGATTAAGAAGGAACTTCAGCCTTAAATATTAGACTTGGCTGAAGAGTAGATTGTGAATATTACGAAAAAATACTATCTAGTATTACAGAACTAAAGAGAAATACATTGGGAAGTGTTTATATGAAAGACAGGAGGAAAAAGGAGGCTCCATAAAGACCACCAGTCTTGGGAACAGTAGGCAAGCTGAAGGTAAGTTCATCAATGGCACCAGGGAACAAGAACAGCCAGCTACTGATAGGCTTGAAGTAAAGAGAGCAAAACTAATTAGGAGGAGTTACAAGAAACTTGAGTTTTTAAGGTGGGGAGGGGAACACTCCCTGCTAACCCTCACAGAATTTAATGAGAAACCCCATGGAGACTACCAAGGCCAGGAAGCCTAGAAAAAGCAAGCAGATCTTGGAGTCATCCATCGAAAGGAACCCAGGGAGAAGCAGCCTTGAAGAGCCCCAGGGAAATTAAGAGAGTGCAAGGTGGAGGGGTGAGTCCTTTTCAAATGGCAACAGCTGGATAATACCCTAAGGCAAATGCTATTAAGGTTGGCTTTTGTAGAAGTCTGCAGGGCCCTAAAAATGGTATGGCACGAGGCCTATAAATGGGTGAAGATAAAAAACAGTTGACGGATACAGCACCTAGCCCAGAGGAGCAAAAGGCGAGCTCTAAGGTTCTGGGGCTGGGACCACAGACAAAGCCCCAGCTCTTCCTCTGCTACTTGGTGATAAGAAACTCAGCAACCTAACAGGTAACGAATATTTAAGGCCATCAGTTCAGGGAGGATCACTGGCCATGGGAGCTGAGATACTATCAGCTGTCTCCGATTGTGTGCCTTTCTATCATGCCAGAGGGTACAGACTAAGTAAGAACTGACCACTTAGGTCACAGGGAGGACGAAAGCAGAGCAAGGCACAGGTGATGCTGGATGCTACATAACAGCCTGCTACACTAGGGCAAAAGAAAGAAGGGGCAACAAATCATCCTTCGACAACCCTACACAGCAACAACCTCAATTATGAAGACAGACGGCAGCATGTTTATTACCATCTATGTAAACATCTTTCAGGTTAGTAAATAACTAATTTAAAGGTCCAGAAGAAAGATGTCTGAAGCTGGGACAAACCACAGCTGCTATCTGTGTGGATGTGGTTTAAGTTCATTGTGAACAAAATGAAACAAAGTGTACTGCACAAGCCACTCCTAATAGACAGGTTGTATTCATCAACCCTTCCCTGTCCTCCCTGGTAAATGCACCCTGCTGTTTTCTGCAACAATACACACACAAACTCAGTTCTAAAATTCCAAAAGAGTTTGTATGACTACAAAAATGAACATATCCTATAACCAAATCAGTCAATAAAATAGGGGGGAGGTTGGACAGGACAAATATGATGTAATGGTCATTATGCAGATCATAGATCAAATAAATCAAAATATTCTCATATGAACACAAAAACCTGGAACTGCTTGAAAAAATTCCATCACGCACACACAAATTCCCCACACAAAGCTTTACCCTGGTGTTTCCGATGCAGGATTAATTTTCCTGTATCAAATGAGCTCCCTGTGTAGCAAAAGCTTTGTAATCTATAAAAGATCTACGTACACCAAACAAATCTTCATCTTCTGAATTTCACCATCATTTTACTTCTAATGGTGTCCAACTTATCTAATTTTCCATCATTTTATAAAGGTAATGCTAATTCTGAAACAAACCACTGATGCATCTATCTCTTCAGCAGCTGGGCCACTGGGAGGAAAAACAGGAAACAGCTGGTCAAAGCTGAAATGTGATGAGAAATGTCCTCAAAACGAAAAAGAATTACTCAAAACTGACCACCATTTACAGAAGCTGGATTTGCAGTTTTTCCAAACCAATGTCAAAGAAACACTGTGCAAGCTAAACTAATTATGCAATGATTCACAAATACCTGCTAAAGATTAAAGCCTAAAGAAGTTTGTTGCTCAAAGGAAGGATTCAAATTATTAGAAAAGTCCATCTCCAACCTGTTGGTTAACAGAAAAAAAAGGAAATAAATAAGAAAATTAACACATTGCTGTTTCAAATATGATCCATGCTATATTTCCTGCTTGTTGATAACCTCCACCTCTCTTTTCTACAACCTCAACCTGTTGAGTGAGTTGGTGTTAGCAGACCAAAGCCTCCTTTATGCTGATGGCAGATCACTAGATGACAGTGAAATCTTCATGTAGCAAAAGATTTTGCATTCTTGTAGTTCTCCCTGACTGTATTTTAAGAAAGGTAAGTTTCAAAGGACACATAGGTGAGACAGAATACAAGTTAATTTCATAAAATGGAAATATTCTGAATGTTCATTAAATAATATTTTTCTTTTTAAAATATACACATTTGTATTTATACACACAATCCACCTAGAGCAATCCTAAAATTGTAAACAACAGAGAGGAAGTCCGATATTATGGTTCCCATGACAACCATAATATGTTTATATAAAGTAAAATGGCCTTATGTTTGCAGCACAATGCTCTACGTCTGCAAAATTACTCATGAGAAATTCCTAATTTAAAGCAGAGAAGACTGATGACAGTTTTCTCTCAGGAGCCCTTTTCTTGATCCAACTAACAATCACATTTAGAACAATTCTCCATGGCTCAGATACATTCTTACATTTTTTGCTGAAAGATAAACTATTACAGAATTATCATTCAGATCTTTGTTCAGCCTAGAAGTATTTCAGTATTGATTGGCTATATTAAAAACAACTTGTTCTTTCTTTGCTCTTATGCTTATAACTCTAAAATTACCAAATATTAACAGTTGTAACTGGTAGGAAAATGTTTTCCTTTTTTTTTCCCCCACTGGAAAATTAGGATATGTCTCTTCTGCTGAATACAGTGCAGCACACAGCTACTAAGCCTGCTGAGACAAAAGAAAATTTAGACACAGCACATCGCGAGTGCTCGGGAGAAGTTTATCTTCTCCAAAACCTGAGTGAGTTCATTAACAACTAACTGCCTCTAACTCTACAGAACAGATGAGATCATCACTTGTTTGTAAAACAGCTAGGACAGAGTCAAGTCCAGAAGTGGGGCTTCCAAGCAGTGCGGTAACATGAACAGTAAATAACAGCATATGCCACTTAAGGGTATTGAAGAAAGTTTTATATATGCCAGTTAATTATCCCATATGAATTATTTTAAAATGCATCATACATATTTACATAGACAATATTTTTAGTTTAAAACCATAGTTTTAAAACTGCTTAATATAAGGTTGGCATATGTCTGTCCATTAAAATGTTTGACGTAAAACTATGATTCCCATGAAGCCACTAGCTCCATTTTGCACATGCTTCTTTTTCTCCGTCCAAGTAACATTATCCCAACAGGAGATTTTAAATAGATTACAATATGACCAGGATTTCATCCATTCTCTTAATACTTGAAGGGAATTTCTAAACACTTTAAGAACTAAGACTGCTGTAACATGAAACTAGAGCAGCTAATAATAAATCCTTTGTTCTGCCCACACTTCACTAATGCAGGTCTCTATCTGTCGTCATTTCTCGAAAAGAATTTTTACGCTGTCAGGAGAATACAGCAAAAACAATCAAGAAGAGTTCATTAGAATTACTTCCAATCACCTTAAAAGAAGCTCACATTATTTTACTGTGGATTCAAAGTCCAAATGGTGGCATTACAAATACTGGAAAAACTAACAGGAAAAAAAAAAAATCTTCTGTTTTCACAAGAGTTACCCAGATTATACAGAGTCCTGCAACAAGTGTACGTGCTAATTTCAAGATAAAAACAGACTTTCTCACTACTGCTGCATGTTTCCATACTGGGACAGCATACTTACCTGTAGGGATCCATCTGAGTATTTGCTATACTAAGAAAATCTTAAGTTTTTACAACAGGTGTTGTAACTCCAGAGGTTAAAAGACTCCTCCAAATGTCATACAAACGGGAAGACAAGAATATTAACTGTAAGAATGATCACAAACCAATCCAACATATTTTTCTCTCTCATACTAACTAGGGGATTGATGAGTGCATCTCAAAAGCATGTCTTCAACCTCAGTTCAAAAATTATTGTAACTGGCTACAGTTCAAAATATTTTTAAAAAATGGATATTTTCACACACTTTGCAGCACAATATGAGCATTGTTTGATATATGGGTTTTGCAGGTAAGGAATAGCTCTCACTATATAGTTTTCTAGAGAAATTATTAGGAGAAGAATAAAAAAAAAAGTGGTTATAAACGCCAGGGCTGAATGTTTATGTTTCCAGTGCTTCCGACATTCCTGATGAAAGCTGTATGTTGTCACACTGCCCTGAGTCATGCTGGTTCCAAATGCTGCACTGATGTAATTAGCTTCGGTTGGTGTGTGAGCACCCTCAGAGCTCGCCTGTCCCTTGATATTCCAGCTCATATGTACTTGGACGGTACCTAACAGCTGTATAATGTCCAATTGGGTTGGTTTTGTTTTTTTAAGCTGTCACCAGTTTGTATTTTCAAGCAAAATTCTTCTCGACCAGAGGCTCATAACCATAGTATATCAAATCACTTTTCACAAATAGAGAAACCAAATAGTCTCATATCTCATGGAGCATGCCTCAGATATTGTGGCAAGTATAATTTTACAGTAGAGATTTTTCCTGCAAGTCCTTCTTGAAATATTATACCAATAAGATATACACCTACAAATTATTGTCAACCCAAGCTTATTCCATTTTAGAAAACTTTTCTTTAAAAAATATCCTAAAAAACTGCAGAAAAGCAAGATAAATTAAAATGTATGTGAAATCTCATAAATTCGGATTTTAATTGTTCGCTTACCAACAGAGTGATCTTTATATGGAACAGCTTTTATTCATTCATACTAAAGCAAATAACCCAAACTTTTCAACAGTTCATATAGGTAATGGAGATAACTTAGTTTCAACTGAGAAAGAATCTAGGAGAGTGTCCAAGTCTAACACTCTAAAATTAACTCTTTCATGTGCTACAGGGAGATTTTCTAAAAGAGATCTTCATGCTTCTTTACAGCTAATGAACAGTCACTAGAAGGAAAGTCAGAAAATGTGGAAAAACTGAAGGCATAATATATTGCTCTTGCCAAGACTCCCACACTATTGGCTCCAAATACCTAAGTGCGCTCACAGCTAAAAACTTATTGTTCATAATTTGGCCCAAAACTGTTAAAGCTATAAGGCAACTACAAAATAATACAAAGTATTAAGAGATGCATCTCTAGCTTTATCACACATTATGGTAATAAAACTGACTACTTCTACAGACAGAGGGTAAATTTTCTTTTTTTAAACTTAGCCTTTAAAACTGGAATAACTCAACCCAAAGCAAATATAAGTATAAAGCTTCATTTAATAAAGTTCAATTTATTTTTACAGCACTTACTGAAGGGAAAACATAATTTCTTGCCTATTTGGCTTCTCTTTTGCTTCCCTGATTTTATTCCAAATAGTCAATTTTTTCTCATAAACTTTTTTCTTTAAACAAGAGAGTGCAACTCTTATGCAAAAAACCAAGAAACACAGGGTCCAGCTAGAACACAAACCAGCTCATCCATACCTACTAACTACTTTAACATATGAATATAAGCCTTTATGTCTAAAAACATGGTAACATTAGTAACAGACAAAATATTCATGCAGTGAGAAAATAAAATTTGTTGCTAGAGTAGAGAAGAACCTCAATCACTTGCAGATTATCTGCTTTAGGTCATTTTCTCCTGTAAATTCCTTTCATCATGTTGGACTAGAAATTTTATTTCTATGTGGAAAACCAAAAGATCTATGTCTATAATCCACAATATAGAATTGTAAAGTATCTTTTGTTTTTTTTATAAATAAAGGTACAAGTATAGCATAAACTTTAGCATAAAAAGCAGTGTTAAATTTTAGGTATGCATGCAAAACTGGGAGGTAAAAAAGTACAGGTCCATTTAAAGAATTCCATCTTTTTAAATACAGAGCAGGAAAGAAAATCCTGTGGGAAAACCACATAATCCTAACAGAAAAATAATTTCACAGCAAATCTAGACCTGAAATTCCTACAGAAACAACTAAAAAGAACCAAGAAGTAAAACCATGTCAGAATTTTATTTTTTAGGCTGCTGCATCGGTTGCGAATCTCACCGAGTTTGGCAGAATAACTTCACTACTATGACTCCCATTGCCCAGTGATTTCATGTGGCCACTCCAACAAGCTTTACGTCTGCTCTAGCAAATCAGATCAGTCACCTGAGTGAAACACGGTACATACACAAGGACTTTCATGCTTACTATTATTATCATTAGCACAGAGGGAAAGCCAGATGCTTTCAAGTTTTTGTTTTACATCTTAAGAATCAAAATCGGCCTTTTCATTACAGAAATTATGTTTTGAATATACTGGAAACGCATATCTTTCAAGATACTACTAGATAAAAAGAGGGTTATACTATTCACAATAAAAGGTTACAATTAATCTGACACCTGAGAAAAGCAACCCCCCCAAAAATGTTCTTCTGAACACACAGCATTACTAACCCTTCCTTTGTTCAAAAACATGTTAGCATTTGTTGTAAAGTGCTCCTGTATTTAGTGAAACTGATTATCAAAATGGTCAAAGCTGACGTTATTTCCATGACTGATAGTGGAATACTCTATCTATATTTTCAGAAATGCCAGAAAAGCATGCAAGATAAAGTTACACTGACTATAGCTGCCGATATACCTCTGGCAGGGTGGGGCAGGGTGGAGGAGGAAACCAAGTTCTCCATAGGTTCAGAATTAAAATTAACATTTATGTTAATCACAAAAATCACATTCAATTCTGAAAGTGTTCATAATTAATAATCAATTCTAAACCAAAAAAATACTCAAATACTATATATTAAACAGAAAACTACTTGTGCCTGGATCTGTTTCTTTAAAAATATTATCCATGATGACTATTTGAGATATCGTATTAATAAAACAGGATAGTACAAATTTTTTACCTCCAAATCTTTTCTCTCTCTTTAACCTTTGTTAACAGATGCCCCCAACTGACTACAGCTCAACTTTATGGAAATAAAAAAATCAATTCCAGACTCCTCACATTAGCCATGCATGATCAAAAATCCCTGCATCACATTGATTTTACAGATAAATCATAAAAACACTATGAACTACATGGAAAAAATACCTGATGGTAACAGATGCTGAACTACTATACTAAATCATTACATTAACTAGGAAACACTCCTACCACATAAATCTATAACAAAATCATTACTCTATCTGGAAACAGATGTGGAGGCAATTAAGTTACTTTCAGTTGTTGCTTTGGCATTTCAGTAGCACCTTAGCAGCTATGAAGATTGGAAGATACATTAGTGTGCTAACTTCTATCTGAGCAGAGTTAAGCAAGCCAGCAGAATTCCTGTTTCTTAAAGCTCAAACTACTGGCATCAAGAATGCAGTGACACAGCAAAGATGATAGTGATGCCTACAAAACAGGCTTCACTAAAGAATTCAGCTATTACATATTGCAACTATGTTGTTGCAGCTGTCATCGGGAGATCTTTAGGTCACTTACCTGGTTTGAGAGAATCACCCCACAGTAGTCCAGTGAGCTGCTCAAATTTAATATCTTAGTCAACGATGGACCTGGTTACTTTTGTTGTATACATTACCATTACTGCAGAAACACCATCATATGAGGAAAAAAAGTAAGTGTACTTCAGCACTACGAACAGACACAGATGGTTCAATGGTTGCAGAAACTCTGACTTTTGCAATTAGTCAGATTGCTAATGATGCAGCTGAGCTGAACCCAAGTAGTGGATCCATTGTGCCAGGCCAAGCAAAGACAACACCAAACCTTGCACTCTCATTATTTGCATTTGCAACATCTTTAACATGTGAGGGACTTGCACTGTTCCAACAGGGACAAGCAAATTTCTCATGAACAGATAAAACAGCCGTATTACATCCAACTAATAAGCACAACTACTGCACTGTATACAGCTGCAAAAACTACATGCAAAATTAGAAAAAATATTCAACATGAAAGCGTTCTCTCTTCTTACAACACATACATTAAATACAGAGCAGAGGAATCTAAAACTGCATATAAAATATCTATAACCAGTAATCACATGCTACATTAAAAACCACATAATTTAATGTATTTTCTATATTAGCCAAAGCCTCAGTACCACCTACCTACGTAGGGAAAGAAAAAAGAAAAAAAAAATATAGAGCAACATAACAGTTCAGTGCCTTTCCTTTACTAGCACTAGAATTTTTACGTAAAGGATATGCACAAATGAGACCCACATTTTCCTTCTTAAAACATAAAGGTCTCTATTGTTCCATGTTACACCAGTACTTCTATGAAAACTTCATTTCTCCAACTTTTTTTTTCCCCCTTGAAGAACAGAACTACTGTTCAGTTAGCTGTTCCAAACAGAATGCATGCTCAAAGGGTGAGATAACGGGAAAGAACAAATTACCACATTCATTTACTACTTTCTCCTTCTGCCTTTGTCTATTATCATGAAAGCCTCATACAAATATTCATAATTCATTAAATTATTTTAACCCAGTACATATGTTCAGTAGGTCCACATATTTGTCACGTCCACTGAGCTGACGTCTACGTTTGTGTAAAACATACCTATAATGCTAATAATACAAGCCATAAGCATATACAAATATTATTGCAGAAATAATATTTGACATAGTAACAGAAAAATAATGCTAAAAATGCTTGATGCATATTACATATAAAGAGATTAAATACAGAAGTTGATAAGAAGAAAAATATTAGTAGTCACTATTTGGAAGAAGAAAGAAAGACACAGTGTTAAACTTCTTCGGACCATGAGAAAACATTCTGCGCATTGTAATTGCACAAAGTGATTTACTGCGCCTGTTAATCTCTTGTTGATTTGTAGACAGAACTCTTCCTATTTAAATAATTATTCAGTGAGTAATTATTACATTTATCTTTGAGTTTCTATATATACTACAAAAAAAAAATCTTCAAATTAAAGCCCTCACACCCCAAAATGCTATACATTCAGTATTATGCAGCAGTGGTGGAAAGTGGTGAAATAGCCATGCCTGTTAAAAGCTAAGGAACTCAAATTGGAAAAGCCCAGTGAAGAAACCTAAACACATCCTTCCCTTTTCATACCCATATAAATGAAAATTATGCTGGACCTCAGACCCCTTTTCTCCCCCCAAAAAACTTATAATGATCATACATCTTAGGTAAATACATGGCTCATATTCATCCCGTCAAGTGAACACGACCATGCAATACGCAGGGCACACACTGCAGCAGCAAGTTTGTACTTCCGCTGACTAGGATAGTGAACACCACAATAACAAACAGCACCACAAAGCTTTGCAACCTAGAACAAAGAACCTAGAACAAGAGTTCACAGAACTCTTCAAACAACTATTTAAACCAAAAAAAACATTAGTTTCTGGAAGAATGTGAGGATATTACTGAAAGGCACAACTGTCATGGAGCTCCTGAGCCACCAAGTCCACTCTTCTGATATCACTGACAAAATGTCATACAATCCATTTCATCCATCTCACAGTTGGACTCGATGATCTTAAAGGCCTTTTCCAACCTAATGATTCTACGATTTCGTACAAGTTTGTTTTCCTCTATTTCAGTTCTACTGAAAGCTGTTGCAGAATCCCACCACTAACTGCTGGAAATTTCTTCCAGCTTTCAACCTACATTTATTCAGGACCAGTTTATAAGCATAGCTTATCTGACCACACTCTCCTTTACCTTGGTTATTCTCCCTTCCCTAGAGTTTATTTACACACTTTAACAGAGAAAAATCACACCTCCTTTTTTGCTAAGACTGGTAAACCTCTCTTTTCTTACTCTCAGGAGTTTCTCCTGCTGTGGTCATCCTACTGGCCTTTCTTTCTCAGTAGTCACATTTCAGATGAATCCTTGAGAGTCAAAATCTCTTTAACAGATTCTATGGACAACTATTTAGTTTCTACCATCACAGAAAATCTTTTACTACTTAAAATAATTTATTAAGGATGTACTACGTCATTTCTACAATAATAGCTTATGCATTCATTATTTCATTCTAGACTTAGAATTGTTTGCTTTATCTAATTTAAGAGAATAAAAATCAGGGCAATATCAGCAGATTAAGGTACGTTGTTCAACCATTACGTAATTTTCTAAATTATTTGCAAATGTAGAAGCATTATAAGCATTGGTAACTTAGCGAAAATACTATGCTTTCTGTTTTAGAGCAAGAAAATTTTTCACTGTGATCTAATACTGCCACTTATCATTTTATACAATTTATTCCATGGAATTATTATACCGTGAATATATCCACCAAATGTTTATATACACATATATGCCATATATGTTCAACTATGTGTATCTATAATATATAAATACATCTATTTTTACCCATATGCATATAAATATAAATGCATATTATACATATTTTCTATTTAAAAATATATGTAAAATGTGTATGTACTATTTATCTGCATGTAGGCACATTACATTCTTATACATCAATAACATATACCAAGATATAAATTCATACATACACCTATGTATAAATATGTACCTATACACATTTTATATAGATATATATTTATATATGTCTAAATTTTACACACATATAAAAGTATACATTTAACCCCATGCCTATTTTAAATAAAAATTAATTTTAAAGGATGAGAATACATTCTACTAAAAAGCAGTGCTCAACATAAGGTTCAACGTAGTTATATGAAATATCCTATTCAGTGTTACTGTTTACTAGTCAAAGGGATTTTTTTTAAATGAAAAGATCATCACAGAATCAAAACTTCTACAAAAAAAAAAAACCCAACACTATGAAAAGCTTACCTCATACCATAAAGACTTCTCAAGAAAGGA
Organism: Pterocles orientalis; assembly: GCA_011057875.1. Lineage (NCBI taxonomy): Eukaryota > Metazoa > Chordata > Aves > Pterocliformes > Pteroclidae > Pterocles > Pterocles orientalis. Next base: position 394,355 of record WKFP01014190.1, read on the forward strand.
ATTAAATTCCCATTTTATTAAGGATTGAATTATAGTTAGATGTTCTGTTGTAATCCTAGAAAGCTTCAAGTCACTGTTGTTCCTCCTTTGCTCAACATAATTCCAAGCAACGGTTCCTATGTGCCCTGAAGGTAAAGTCCTAACAATTGCTCTTGTTCCAGTATAAACTGATTTTTTAACCTCTTTATCATTTTTACAGAAACGTCTTATTAACAAAGTAGAACGTTCCTTTTTGTTTCTAAAAAAATCCCCTTCCATCTCTTCTTCACAGTTATCATTACAGTCTTCAAAATGGCTCAGAAAGGGCTTTGAGGGCATTCTTCCAGTAAAGTTATTTCCACAGAAGTTGTGACCTGAGCATGCCACTTTAACCTTTCGTGGTGCTCTTTCCAGGCATAAATACTTATCCCCTAAAGTGTCTTCATACAACTGCTGCCCATTTTCATTCTCACAATTATTTGTCAACTCCATTAATCTGCATGTGCAGGCCAAGGAACCAGTGGTGTTACCATTGCCAACACTTACTGGCTGCAAGCAGTCATCCAAAATGAAGCCGTTGTCTAAACTGCACAAAGCCTTAGATATATTCCTTTCACTAGTACAATGAAAGTGAAAAAAGGCCACTTTATCAGTATCATTGCTGTCATTCTTATTTACTGCTGCCTGGCTTCTTAACGAAGGTCCATTCATTTTCAACTGAATTTCAGCAAGCATGGCTCTTTCCAGTGAAACAGGAATTCCAGTTTCCAGGCATGCCTCTCCGCCTGTTAAGGGATCACAAGATTTATACAACTGGCTGCACGGGATATTGCTCTTGTAGTTTTTCTGTACAATGTTACAGTTAATGTTAAGAAATTCCACTGAATCAGGGATGGAGTCGTTCCTCTCCCGCAAGTTTTCATTACTATTGTCATTAGTCAACTGTTCTTTTGCCAAAGAGAATATTTTGGGCACTGAGCCCTGAAGACTTTCTTCTTCAAGTCTGTGTAAGTATGAGAGAGCATGTGTGGTTTGCCTTCCTGGACTGGCAGTATGTCTTTTTATAACACTGGTGTCCAAAACATTTTCAGTATTTTCATCTCCAGCTGACTGAGCAGGTATCACTTTACCCTGTACCACAGAGACGAGAACAGACGCTGTCATTTCCTCAGAGGTCATCTTGACACAAACTGTAGTTGCTAGATGTGCGTTGGAGATGTGGGCAGGCTGGGGGGGGAAGGAGGGGAGGGGTGTGGTGTCTACCAATCCTCAGACCATTCTTTCAGTGTAAGAAAAGATTCAGTGCTAAATAATCAGGGAACACATCGTAAAATATATATTAACTACTTGTTCTTTTTAAACTGGGTTTTTAAAAAGAGTAATTTTTTGACTATCAGGCTACTAGGTTTTCCTAGCCTTGGATTACTGGCATGAAATACAAACATTTTAAAACCAGCTTCTTATTGTGGCATTGCCATTTGGTTTGCCTCTTCCCACAATTAATTCTTCTATCATATGTAGCACAGACACTGTTGCCACAGGCTGTAGAAGACAACCGAACACATAATCCATGTCGAAGACGCATCTCCCCACAGGGCATCCAAAAAGTTGGTCTTCTGTAAAGAAAAAAAAACATATATTGAAGAGAATCCATGGCACAAAATCCACCATCACAACTACAAAAGAAATATTTTGTTTAATGTAAAGAGAAGGAACACAAAACAACAGAAGTTAATTATACTGAGATCTAGAGAATTCCAAAATACACATTTAAATCCATCTTAAAAGTCTCACTTAACAATTTGGGGAATCACAGTCATGTTTTACATATTTAAATAGCTGTCTTCACTTCACTATGGAAAGCTACATAACTGCAGAAAACTAATTTTACTGAAGCTGTAACACTGAAATTGAACATACAAGATACACACAAAAAGAAAAAAAGGAAATGTCTTTTCTATAATTTTTCTGACCCATGGCCAGGATAAGTTAAAACATTTTGAATTACAAAATAATTTTTAAACCTATCCTGTCTTGTAAAACTAATTATTTTTCTGTTCAGAACTGAACTCTATCACAACTACAATTGTTTTGGTATTACGTGGTTTTTGTTTTCATTAAACTTCATGTTGTTATCATGCAAGCATGAAGAAAACACAATATTTTTGCCAGAAGTTTGACTGAAAAGCATGAAGGCAGAGTAGGGTAAAAGACTGAAATAATACCAATAATCTTTTTGACCTGTTTACTTATATGCCTTAAACTAAAAAGTTAACCTGCCTTTAACCTTGCCATTAATTCTCAGCTTCTTTCCTGCAAATAGTACGGTAGAAGCAAATCTTGGAATCAGAAAACAAGAGGTTACAGATAGTTCAACAAAGGAAACAAGAATAAGAGAGACAGAAGCAGATAAATCATGATGAATTAAACAAATATACGCTTATATTTATCATATTTAATGTTTAAACACATTAAGTGTATTATTGAAACGAGGAAAATGCAGAAAGTTATATTAAGGACCAAGTTTACTAAAACAGTCTAAATTAAATAGAAATAAAAAATATTACTTTGAAACTTCAGTAGAAAAACACATCACAAAACTGAGTCAATTCCCTGGCTTGGTACAACAACTAGAGATGACTGAACTGATCAACCAAATGTTGACCCAAGCACTATCTACATAAGCAGAAAGGACTGCCTTCTTCAATTCAGTTCATGCAGTTTAGCTAAGCATAATAATTAAATCATCTGTAGTTGATAAAACAACTAGGAATTACGCAGGGAGATAAAAATCAGGAAAGCTTAATAATCAAAGTAATTTGAATAAAATCTATTTTTATACTCTTCTCAAGTAACTACGACAAAGAATTTTATTTTAAATCATTTTAGAGTCTCAGCTTTCATTTTTATGGATTACTAATCTTAATCCAAAAGCAGGTTGGCACAAATCAAAAGGTGTAACACTGTTCTACCTCTTTTACCTCTTTCCTCCTTAGTCAATAGGATACTTGATAAGCTAGTTTCTCACACAATGAAATGCCAAAGTGTAACTAAATGCATCATTTTTCCTGCTGGCTCACCAAAAAGGAAAAACAAGAAAAGTTACATTTCACTACAAATCCATGGCTTAAAAGTTTGCTAGCCATGAACAGCATTCTTTCTTCAGACAGTAACTAGAGTAAATGCATGAAAAACAAAACTGCAATTTAATATGTCAATCAAGATTTCAATATTGTTGGTCTAACAACAGGAAAGAGATCAGAGAGGGTCACAAAGGAAAGTGACAGAGACAGAACGAAGAGCCACAAGTTTTACATTCTCCGTGCAATTACAAAATGCATGTGCATGCCAAAGCAGCCAGAGGATAGCGAAGAGGGGAAATTCAGGTCCTGTAAAAAAGAGAGATTTAGCACCAGAAAGGAAAATAAAAGCTACAGTTCATAGAATAGTTGCGCAGAAGGAGAGGGCAGTGGTTGGATACAGTGGTGGGGCCAGGACCTAAACTTAGGGTCATCTCCCAGAGCACCCTATAAAATACTGCGACAGAACAACTGTAGCAAAGATACAATGAGAAACCAAAACCCAAGCCATTCTTTAAGTCTATACTCCTTGATAGTACCTACATCATTACACTGTACCCTGAAATACAGTTTAGCCCACCTTCTTCAATCTTAACTATTTCACTTAACAAAAAACAAACAAACACATGTAAGCACACACACACACGAGAAAAGTACCTCAGCAATTATCTTATTCTACCATTCCGTAATCCTCTTCCCTGTTGTCCTTCCTTTTCAAATCCCCAGATAACAGCTTACATAACTTTTTCCCACTACACAATTGAAGAAAACTGCAAGCAAGCCATCTAGAAATGTTGCCATCTTATTTCTTCTGGCAACCATTCTGTGCCTTTGAGTCCAAAACTACATATGATGATGCTGATCAAAGAAGAAAGACCTAGGAGGAGCTAGAAGGTGAAGCACCTGCTTTTTTTCTTGTTCTCTTACTCTTAGGTTTCTTTGTTGCTTCATCAACCTTGTAAAAAGTATAAAGCATGTACACGTATTAGGAATAGCCTTCAGTACCAATTTTTGAAGGATTTCTCTCATCTATCAAAACATCTCAGTGTACTGACTCATCTTTCCTGTTTGCATCACAAAAATTCCAGGCAATCCAATAAAAATACAAACCACCAAAATAGATCAATAAATGTACTCCCTGTAATATTGCTAAGCCAGGAATAAAAGTTAATGGAATGGAATGTTACTGCAAAAAATACACTCCTTATTATACTGGTCACCAAATGAAATTCTTACAAAACAACATCACTCCATGAGGCAAAAAATGTAACACCATCACGCAACTTTAACATCACACAATGAATTTGAGATCACAAAACTGACCACACATGTTAACTTGAATTTTTTTGCATCGTTCTTTACGGAGAAACTTTCAAAAAAAAAAAAACCCATCACTGATTTGTTTCTGTAAAGCTGCTAAAAGCTGAAGTCCATTTATAACCAAGACTCTGTCCACAAAAATCATTCTGAGACCAGGGCTGCTCTTCCACAGTCTTCTTTCCTTCAACATCATTCTCACACTTCACCCTTATGCCAAGTGTCTCCACACGTATCCTTCCCAAACTGCTTCTTTCAGATCTTTTTCTTTCCTCTAGAAACTATCTCAAATCTTCTCCAACAGTGGTTTTGTTGGTCACCTCTCTCCTCAACTCCAGAGGCTACATCCCTGCCCATTTCTCTCTACCAGCATCAATCTTCTCTACCTAACCACGCCTATGTTTGAAATCCATCTCATCGAGAATAATGTCTGCTTAAGAATCTCCCTATGTCCAGCTGTTCCTATCCTCTGATGACCACTGCAACGTGATAGGGAACTGATCCATTTCAAGAATTTTTTCCTCAAGTTACTTCACATCTAGCTCATTTTCCCAATCCAGTTCATGTATCGTTGTACTAACTAACGTGTGCTAAACAGCACAAGGGAGGAAATGAGCAGCATGGGGAAGGAAGGAAAATGCTGCTTAAATTGGTTTACAGATTTTTGAAATCTGCAAATGTACTTTGATGTTTCGGTCATGTCAATCTAGCATGTACCTGCCACCAAAGCTGGCAGACTCGCCCCCCCACCCCCTTGATCAGTCCCCCATTTTCCCCATCTCATGCATCTAGAGATCACGAGTCCACAGAGTTAAGTTGATTCAGATAGCTGATTTGTCGGGAAATTATTCTTTTCATTCAAATGAAATGACTCACCTTCTGGCCACACGATCATTATATTCCACAAAAAGGAAATATTAGGAATGCCTGGTAGGGACCATAGATCTCAGTAGCAGCTTCGGTTTTGATCATGTTTGATATGATGTCTAAATGCACCCTGAACATAACAGACTAAGAGAAAAGTTATCTAGTGTACAAGTACGCTAAAGTCTCATAAAACAGCAAGTAAAAACTATGATGGTAGTGCCTTTCATCTACTGACAACTGCAAAAATATCTGAAGCTGTGGCTCTGCTGAACAGATGACAAGGGTTTCATGTGTTCCCCATTACACTCTTCTCAGTCTCTGCTTTCCACTGTAATCAACAGATTTTAATTCACTGTGTCCAGCAAATTCCTGAAACTGTTGGAATTCATTGGACATTTTATGAAGTGCATTAACACAGTGCTATAAATGCTATCAACTGTAAAACTCACGAGTTCAAACAATAAAACAGTATTTTGTAACTTACTGTAAAATTGCAGAATTATCACTCCTTATGGCTTCCCTTACTTGCCTGCCCACATATGGGTTCCAAAGCCTAGATCCTCATACAAACATACACATGCATTTTCATACAAAAATAATGCTGAAAATATTCAAAATCATATTCTTCCTGTTGCATATTCAACTCAGTCTGATTCACAGTTAAATCTCATTATAAAAGCCCATTAAGTAGACACCTAAGCCTGCACTGGATTCAGCACATGCTGACATTTTCTAAAGCCACTAGATTAGCTGATGAAATCCATTAATAACTACACTGCTTCATTTTACAAGGCATAAGTTATCTGAAAAATCTAAAGTACTCCTTCTATCAGTACAGGAAAGTAAAAATATAAGAAACTAGATCCAGCGTTAGTGAATCATCCTGGATGCGGAGGTCAGCCAACAAAGACAACCGAATAATGAAAATAAACAATCTGGCAACCTTTCGGCACACACATTCACAAAATGTATTAAGTTTGAAAACATGTGACACAAAACTAATTTTTTTTTTTTACACTGCTGCACACACTTTAAGACTTAAACTTACTAGACTGGTTCTAGTTACTGTTAATACTAATAAATACTAATATTTAATAATTCCTTATTCCCCAGCCACCTGGAATTAAAGTCTACAACAGTCTGGGTAAAAAATCCAATATAATCGAAGACTAGAAAACTGCATTAATTTACACTCAGTTTAATCTATAAATCATTACTCAAGCTCATTTCCTTTTGAAGTCAGCAAGCATTCTGCTTCAGAGGAAGAAAAAACAGAACATATTAAGATTTATACTATTATTTAGTCTAAGGAAAAGCATATGAAGGATCAGAACTGTCACATGACGCAGTAAGTCAGAAAGCCTTTCAACTCTAGCCTGTCAAGGAAAAGACAATCAGACAAATATTTGAGGATGCTGGTTGGAGAGTGGGAAGAAGCAGCAGCTATATGAGGTGTAAGTAGGGGACAGGTCTCATGGTACAGATGGTGATCGTTCAGAGAAGTTGCATGCTGCCAGAGATGCCAGGTGCAGTTCAGTATGTAGGATGCTGTGGGAGTTTCACAGGAAATTTGATGACGACCCAGTAGGGGCCAAGATTATGGGTGCAGAGAATGAGGGAGACTGACAAACAGACACATGACATTACAAAACACACACTGGTGGTTTCCAGAGCCAAACTGCAATTGGACTGGGACAGAAGATAATTCAAGACAGCCAAAGGACAAACGGAGGTGGCCTGACAATCCTCCCTTCTTCCCTGGCTGTGCTGGAACATCTATAGCTATTTCTCCAACTCCCATCCTACATACTACACATACATGGTGACTATCTATCCTAAACAAAAGACATTTCGGCACACAAAAATACCCCAACCACCAAATAATTATATTAATTAACTCAAATTAATAAATATTTACACAGCATCTAAGGCATAAGCAGTCAATGAGTAAGAGACTCTTGGGAGACAGTAAACTAAAGAATAATTTGTCATAGTAAGTGGATACAAAACTACTGATCATCTCACACACGTCACCCCAACAACTGTGTTTAAACAATATAATCCCAGCTCAAGCTCTTAAGGAAACAGCTGATTTATGAGCAAAGTTATTTGTATACTACAACTATGCATCTGCAATAACAACAAAAAAATTAATAAGCATTTTTTTAAGAAAATAAGTTACAGTTTGTTCCAGATCAATTCCTTGAAGAGAATAAGAAACCCTTGTTTATTAACTCCTCCTTAATTTATCCGGTATCATGCACACTGTTAGTTTTTCATTACAGTGCCTTATTTCAGAAATAAGCAGACAATACCAGTACAAGAACAGGGCATTAACGTTTCATCATCAATTTTCTAAACCTTTCTTCTGCCCAGGGAACCATGGGCAAAAAGTAAGGAGGAAATAGCCAGACTCTGAAGAATCACTGGGGATGTGCACAAACCCTATTTGAACAGTTGGAAGCAAGTTATAACAATATTTCATTTGGCACAGAGCACCATGCGGAACCTCAGATTTACCACCAGCACCTGTGTTTCAACAACAACAAAATATCTCGAAGAACTACAGTATTTAGATATCCTGCCAAGTGAGAGTGGTTTTTTTTCTCATTTCTAGAATACTTATCTAAACACAATCAAGTATTAGATGTCTCAAACTATGCAAATGTCTGCCAGACAGTGAACCCTCTCAATTACCTCATCATTCATCACTGCATCAGGCAGAATCTGAAGCTACTGCCAGATACGATCTCCACTCTTCATTTCTTTACAGAAATTCCTTTTCTGTATGAGTAGATGCACTGAGAAAACCCAAGACTGAATTTATCTTACTGTCACGGTGAATTCTTTATTTCTTTCTAGATCTGATCTTCAATAAGCTATTTAAACAAACTTTCTGTTCAGTGGTTACTTGAATTTCATGCTCAGTGACCTTATCTGAAAGCTTTAATTTCATCACCAACACTCAGATGAACAAGTCCTTCTATCCGAGATGCATTACAACTCTAACCATTAAAAGCTGGATTATCCCTCTCCATCTTTGAACAAGTACTTCTGGAAGGATTTCCTTAACTTTCTGAAGAACTGTGAAAACAGTCTCAAATGGGTGAAAAATATTTTGGAGCACTGAGTCTTACCCTCATAGCAAATAGGAGTGTAGTCAAATTTAAAATAAACATCTTCAAAGCACAGAATTCAACAAACGTGACACTGGTAAGTAGAATCTCTTGAAAATATCATGTACACTATAGAGGAACACAAAATAGCTGACAATTAATGAAAGATATTTTAATAAGACACAGACAAATAATGGTTACGCAGAAGAAAAATAGGAAATACAGTAAGAAATAAAATAAACATTTTTTTAAAAAGGCAGATAAAGGACAAATGGACCAGTGCATCAGGATTTATTTTATGATCTGAAAATTTAAAAATAAATCATACAAACTATGCAAAAAAGGACAAGATTAAAAATGAGGCTTGAGGTTTAAGCCCACATATTCGCAGGCTCCAGCCAAAGTAGCTGATTTCTCATTCCCTGCATCTTCAGGGAGGTATATTCACCGTCTCCTGAACAGGAATCTCTGCAGGGAAGAAATCAACTGATCCGCAGGATAACTAACCCAAGAACAAGGAAAGACTAGTCTTCAGGCAGGACTATCTGATGTCACTCACAACACGACCATACAAGTTGACAGAGACAGCACAAGCACAAAGTAGGGTGGAGAACAGAGAGAAAATACAAGACCAGAGTGGAAATGTATCTGCAGCATCACACACCGAAACAGCTTTAATGAGTCATCAAAATACATCCTAAAAATCAATCTAGAGGAACACAGATATATAAGTGTAAAAATCTGAGAGGTTAAGGCAACACAAGTTACAACTATCAAATAAGATAAAACACAACAAAGCAAAGACCATAACAAAAGTTCCATTACTCAAATGTAATAAGAAGAAGTAAGATTGGTACTAGCTGAAATATTCAGCCACTTTTCAAAATTCAGAAGTTATTCTCTCCTTCACCAGAATTACATATAGTTTCAACACAGCTAGAAAATCATCTTGCTCAGAAGGACATCTGAAAACTCCAGTGCCAAAACCAAATATGTACCACTGTAATATTGAAAACTACGAGCATCAACTCAATTCTCCAGTTATTTTCTGCAGAGTTAGTAACTATAGTTACTAAATTAATCAATTCTTTCTCTGCCCCTTATCAGATCACCACCAAATCAGAGCTAAATCTGTTTAAAGCTAATACAAAGAATTACACACCTTAGTCACACTCCCTCAATTTTTAATCATCAAAATTTCTCACGTGCAACTGCTGCACAGATTTAAGAGTACTTGATTATCTAAACAAAGAGACTATGGCCTCAAAAGGAAGAATTTAATTCTAACTTTTTTACAAGGTGCATTTTCTACAGGAAATTCAGCTGAAAACATAACAGACGAGACACATCATAAGACAGGCAAAATTTAAAAAACTAAAATGTAAGGAATTCCTGTTACAAAAAACGAAACAAAGACTGTAAACACCTCCAACAAACAATTAAAAATAGAAAATGCCATGCAGTAAAGCAAAATGAACGAAGCAGCCTTCTTGATCAACAGTGAGAATTATTACGATAAAATTAAAGTGTCTTGTAAAAACAAAAGATAAAAAAAGCAAAAAGGAATCCTAGATGAGAGAGCTCATTTTTTTAACTGCTTAAGCAGTATCAGCTGAGCAGGACTACTTTCCCACAGTTTCACAAACATATTTTCATTTAGCCAACTTGCAAGACTTATTCAGAAAAGCTTTGGTCAATCCCCCTACACCATCCTCCGTATCTTATGTTCACTATATCCATCAGGATTAAAGATTACTGAATTCATTTTTTTTCCATCCATATAGTCTGATGAAAATTTTTTACCTTTAAGACAAATGTGAGATCATACAACTGAACAGCAGCTGAAACCTGTCTCAGACACGCAAAAATAAAAATTAAAAAAAAAAAAAAGATGCAAGGGACATGGTTTAACTGGGCAGTAAGTTTATTATTAACCTTTTCACCTGGCAATGGTTGGCAATAACTTGCACTATGCAGATGGCGATTTGTCCTTCATCAGTTCCACATGGTGGAGGTCTGCTACCAGTTCTCCACAGGTGACCCCTACACCAATCAGAGAATCCTCACTGCCCTCCTCCTTTGCACGATTACCAGTTTAAGGAACAAGGATTATCCTTCTCAATGGGAAAACACTGGAAACCCCTTTCCAGCTTCTGTAGAAACTACCGTTTTCTAATTTCATTCTAACTTCAGGTGGCCCTGAACTGAACTGCTATGAAGGAACATATGCACCAGACACAACACAAAAAGACAGGGTCAAGTAACATGCCTGCTTCTTTCAACCCTGAGCAATTGTCCATCTAGCTAGCTCAGTATTTAACATGGGGATTAACTGAGCCTAGTAATACATCACTCTTGCCACAAGGTCAGAACTGCCTTACTCAGGCCTGACAAGGATCTTGTACAGATCTGCAGTGAACAGCAGGAAGCACACTCACAGCACAGCCCTCACGTTCTGTGTGTATTTGAGTACCAAACACCAATCATTTAGATTCTTTGAAACACCTACAGCTTCAAACTGGGAAGTAGCTTAGCCATCATCCCATTTCAAGGCTTTTTCCACCCTTGAAGATTTTGTGGTTCCCCTGGACTCAATGCCATAATTCATACCTTTGTTTTATCCTCTAACAAGTTCCTAAATCCAAAACACACGCCCCTTTGTTCACATGGTTTCTCCTTAGTCAATTTATGCCATTTCCCTTTAGTCGATAAAGCACAGCAAATTCTTTCACTAAGGCCACACAGTGTTAAATATGTTGGAAAATAACAAAAGGATCTTCTACTGACCGTGACTCTAAGTCAGTCCTGTAAACAGAAGAAAAGAAGCAGAAGTGGAGGGGTTTTGCGCACAATGAATCTCAATTACAAATTATTTTTTAAATATTGCACATGGTGTTTCTGTTAAAATATGAATGAAAATAATTGTTGTCATCAAAATGCAAATATAAATATGGAAAAAAATTATCATCTATATTTCCTGTCATTTGCCAACCACTTCTGTGGCCTTAAAATGTTAACACAAAATAGAACGCCTACATACAAACATTACTGTTTGTATTTCTGTTTTGAGAACTTGGTTATCACATTCAAAATCTGCCACTTTGAAACATGAACTGTTTATCACTCTAAAAAGTCAACAGTCACCTGGGACTACATACTAATGTCATTTATAAGCATGGTATACTTCCTCCATTCCAGTTTGTCGTGGGTTAAGCAGAGCAGAGTTAATTTTTTTTTCCTTTTCCCTTCTCTTCATAAATAGCAAGAAGCTATGTTTTGGATTCCTGCTCAGGAGAGAATTGATAAGAGAAGAACGTTTATAGTTATTGCTAGGATGTTGCTATTTGTTCTCAAGGACATACATTCAGCCTTTTGGGGGGGAAGATACAGTCTGGCTTCTAGCCTGGGATTTGCTTTTAGGTAAAAATTGAAAAGCAGACTGACCAATTATTCCATCCCATGCACGTCATACCCAGTATATTAGAAGAAGACTCTTCTAGGAGTACTGGTTTTCACTTCCGGATTCGTCTCGCTTTGGGGAGCCTGCGTTCGCCCTCCCAAGGCCTTTCCACCCCCTCCCCCCACGGTCGCCGTTAGCTCTCGGCCCGGGACACTCGTTTATCTCCGTTCTGTGAGTTTTGGCATCCTCCCTCTCCAGGAGGATCGTTAGCTGTTTTTTTTTCCCCTGCTTCGGTCAGCTCTCGGGTTGGGACGCTTGGGCTGTTATCTCCGTTCCATGAGTGCCTCCGGGAGCGGTGCACCCCCTTTCCCCCCTTTCCCCCCCTTTCTGGGGGAATCGTCTGTGCGGTTTCTGGGGATTATT